>JAJJID010000431.1:0-34630 GCA_022204955.1 Macrophomina pseudophaseolina | reverse complement strand
TCGCGACGGCGGCGAGCGGGCCCAGGCCCGCCCAGGTGAGGTCGAGGGAGCGCAGGTGCGGGGTCAGGCCGGTGAGGGCGGGCAGGAGGGCGACTGATTGGGCGGAGGCGCAAACGAGGGCGTGCTGGAGGCGGTCGCGGGCGTGGGCGGTGAGGTGGTGGGTCATGGCGTTGATTTTGCTGTGGAAGATGGGGTTAGTCGTGTTGCGTTTTTGTCACAGCGTTCTCGTGTTAGGCGGGGGATTTGCTTACTCTGGGTAGATGGAGGTGTTGTGGTTGGCGAGAATGGGGAGAGTGCGGCGCGGGGAGAGGGCGGTGGTGTTGTCGGCGGAGAGGTGAGTGAAGGTAAGGTGGCGGAGGCGGGTGCCGAGAGTGCGGTCTGTGAGGAGGCGGAGGACGAGGTTGTAAGGGTTCGGGAAGTAATCTTTAGATGGCGCGGAGGCGGGTGCGATGGTAATTCTTGAGTACAGGCTCGAAATAGCGGCGGGATTGAGGGCGTGGCATGTGAGAGCGGCGGGTAGTATCGCAGCGGTTGGTAGGTGGTTGAAGATAGCTTCTAGAAGCTCGAATGGAAGATCTGTAATCTGCATATTGGGCCAATCTCTCGAGTTGCAGGTAAAAGAGTGGATTCAGCGATAAATAGCAAAGTTGGATTAATGGCGGGACTCGAGTGTTGGTACGAGCACTGAGTGTGACTCTACACGTTGTCTAATTTTAGCTCAGGCAGAAGTCGGTTGAGGTCCCGCCGAGGTGGGGGCCAGGCGATGAGGCTCCATCATCCATAGGTAGACAATGAGGGATGCAGCAGATGGGGTTCGCGCGGTAAGCTTTCACCCTGGATTTCCTCTCGTGCCTTTTAGCACGAGCCATAGGGTGTACTTGCGCTCCAGATAGTGAAGCGCTTTATCGTGTCGCAGCACAGGCGTGTCTGAGGTGGAAGCTGTGCTGGAGGAGAAGGCGGATAGGTTTGAAGTGTCTCGCTAGAATACTGAGAATGCGCGCACGCTGCCGCCCGAGAGTTGCCCAGCGCGTCTCTCACCTGCAGTCTAGCGCATCATCACGTGCCCCTGACGCGCGCGGGTAACCTTCGCTCCGCGCCCGCCAACCATTCTCTCTACTCCACGGCACGCTCACCTTGTCATCGCCTGCGACCCTCACAGCGGTATGCCAGCACCACTTCCCGCTAGCCTACCCATTGACGGAAGCAGATGGAGCTAATGAGCATTCCGCAGAAATGCCCAAAAGTAGGAACCGATCTGGCCCCCCGGCCTTTGACAAGTCTGGTGAGCTCCCCGTGTTCTATATTATCTGCCGCTATCCTCGAAGTGCCTCTGGTTCGCGAAATAGCGCTCATCAAAGCGCTAGCATTATTCGATTACGAGGGTTGTCGGAGTGGCTCTGCCCTTATCTTGATCCAGCTTCTTGTCTTCTTGTTGGATCAATCACGTGTTTCAAGGTCTCCTTATTATCACACCACATCGCTTAGCTACAATCACTCGTATAAGAGGCGGTCGGGTCACCAACCCTCTCCCTCTTCATGCCAATCAATGCCTTTCACTACTGAATAAGCTGTCCCATCACTTGTTCCAACACTTCTTCGCCTCTCAGCCGCAAGTCCTAAGCTAACCTCTGAGCCAGGTGGCGACTCTGGGCGGCCTGTATCTTGCAACAGAGATGTTGGTGGTCAGCTACTTCGATCCTGAAGTCTACGTGTTCCCTCAGTTACGCCACTGAATTGTAGCAGAGCATCATGCAAACTATCTCGAGCCCCGTATCACGGGCAGAAAAATCCTTCACCGTGCATGTTTCCATTTTAGGCCATATCTTTGATGCTGCATTAACGTAACATCGATAACAGGTCCTGCCAAATCAAAAGCCAGCAAGAACTCCACACCCACGCTCAAAGAGGCTGTACAGTTGAATAATCAGCAATCCGAGAGCAAACGGAAACTCCGGCCCCTCAATTATGCCGGTAATGCCGAGCTAGGCGCTCAGTTGGTGCTGGTCGTCGACTCCTTCCGTCCTGTCAACTCTGGGCCGCCCTATTACATCCATAAAGGCCGCACGCATCGCCCACTCACCTGGAGTCACGTCATTCATACCCTTGAAACCCGCGAACTCGGCCACTTCGTCGAGCGCAAGACCTTGGCCAATAAGGCCTCTGTTCCTGAGGATAATTGTGTGGATAACAATGGCAGCCTCGACAAGCACGACCAAGCGTATGACCTGGAGGATGGAGAGGAAGAGGACCAGGAAAGTCTCCAGGGCGAAGATCACGTAGCCGAGCTTCCAGCTATTGTCGGAGAGCCACGGGCTACCGTTGAGGAAGCCGGAGCCATGGAGCAGGGACCTGAAGAACATATCGCTGCGATCGACCCAGAGGGATGGACCAAGTCTGTCTATCAAGCCGTCCCCGACTCGGAGCACGGCCCCCAGTTTATTCAGGTCGGAGCGAGCGAGCGGCTGCCAAGGTTCCACATCAATGGCCCCGGCTTGTTGTTCCCGGAGCACTCATCCGCTGCCGAGAAAGAACATTCCACGCCACACAGCCCGCATATTCAGGCGAAGGCGCTATTTGAGCTCTAGTAAAGGGCGTGCGATAGCGTGTCGCAGAAGCTTCCGGCAGGCACTGCCAGTGAGTACGAGGCGCGCAGGTCTTCGGACGACGCTCAGCGAGTTTAAATGCAGTCAGCGGTGAGACTTCCGCACCGAAAATGTTCTTCGTAGTCGAATGGCATTGCAAAGGTAGCTGGCTGTTATGGTCAAGGAAACCGGTCTGGCGAGCGTACCAGCAGAACGGTAAAACAGAGATTTTTCGAGATAAAATAAGATCAGCAGGACTGAGCACGAGCTATGTACTGGGCGGAAGTCTAATTCTACTTTGCCACAAGGCTACATATCATTTCACCATTCATCTCTAGTGAACCAGCTAAATGCCGTGCCTTGGAAAAGGGGAGGCGGGCGAGGAGGGAAGTCGTGAGGCTGCCGGGCAGGGCGAGAGCGTGGATACAGCTGTGGCGCCTTTGTGCGGATCCCTCGCCGCGAGGATGATGTGGTAGGGCGCGGCCGGATTGGAGGCGAGGGAGGTGGCGGTTTCGAAGCCGATGGCGGAGTTGTAGTTTTTATTTTTTTTTTTATTTTTTTGCATAGTGTTTTTTGTTGGCGGTAGTGGTGATGTGCTGGGGTGGGGTTTGTGGGCCGGACCGGTTGATGCGATGCTGAGAAACGTTGGTGTGATTACAATCATTTGAACTGATTGAGGTGGGAAGAATGGTGTTTAATGGAGCTCTCTCCTTTATTCTATATAGCCCCGGCTTGGGGTATCTCTCGTTCACCAGACGCCTAAGTTGGAGATGACTGTTGGCGGAATCGATTGAGTTTGATATCCTATCCAGGTCCACAGTATTTCATATTAGCTGTTATCCCCTGTCGGGTCGCATGGCTATGAGAGCCTGTCGAATGCGAGGCTCGTAAAGAATACGTATACATGAAAGCTTCTATCTCAATCTGGGGGATAGGACTGATTAGCGAGCCTTTAGGAGCGTTAGAAGGGCAAGGATCCGCAGATGTATCCTTTCCGAGAGAACACGAAGTCTGAGGTCTTCTTTAATTTACGTCAATTCATATCACATCAATTCCTATCGTGGTATCTTCCAAAATGCTCTCCCTCCCATTAGCGCTGCAGCCCAAACTTTTCATGCACCACCCCCCACCCCTGCCCTAGAAAAAGCATTTGCACTCTCCTGAATCTTCCTTTAAGCCTTCGTGCCAGCAGCCTCTTGGACCTGAGCAGCAGCAGGGGTCTTATTCTTCTTGGCCAGCCTGAAACCGCCAACAAGCATGACGAGAGCCTCCAGACCCAACAGAACGGCAAGCGTTACCATAGCGCCAATGACGCCACCAACAGCGGCCGAGATGCCGTTACTCTTACCGCTCGCACTGCTGCTACTGGTGTCGGAGCCGGAAGAGCTCGTCGACTCAGCGTAGGCGGCGCACGTGCCGGTTGTGTTGCCGCACTTGGTGCACCACTGCTCGGTAGTGCGAATAGCGAACTTCTCCATACCGGCGACAAAGTCACTCCAGGTGACATTGTCGCTGCCGCTGCCGAAGAGCGGGTAGACGGCAGGCGGAGAGCTGTCCGAGGCGGTGCCGTTGTGGAAAAGGAAGCGCACGTACATGTCGTCCTGGCTGGGCCAGCTGCTCGAGGTGACGTTATCCTGCGGCGTGTACAGCTCGAAGGCCATGGACGAGGCATAGTCGGTGACGCCGCGGAAGTCCGGGTTGGCGGCAGGGAGGTCGGCCAGGCCGAAGAAGGAGAAGAATGTGGCGTAGGCGCCAAATTGGATGCCGAGCTTCTTGGAGCCCTTGGAGGTGATGGTGCTGTTGAGGTACTGCAAGACTTCGCCAGCCAGTTGCATGCCGGCGACGGCGCGCATGTCGTCGGAGGCGTTGTAGGCAAGGCCCCATTCGTGCTGGTCTGCCAGAGTGCGGAGTTGGAAGAGGGTGGAGTTGGTGAGAAGGTCAGAGGAGGGGATGGTGGTGTTGTGGATCTCGGCGACGTTGACCAGGTCATAGACTAGGATTTCGTTAGACTAGAGCAATAGGAACGGCTGTGACTGCACTCACCAACATAGGCGTTCTTGAAGGTAACGTAGCTGTCGGCGAAGGTAGCGTTGACAACAGGCAACAGGTCCTTGTAGAAGTCTTGGGTGCTACTGAGAGTGTTGGTGTACTCCTCAGACCGGAAGTAGTTGTTGGAGCTCGTCTCAGCGGCACCGCAGTCAGAGGTGTCCTGCAGCCAACCTGCATCCTCGCTGCCGGCGCCAGTGCTGGTCAGACTGACCGGGATCAGCTGGTAGCCATTGAGGGGAGCAGAAACAGAGCTGCCATTGCGGAGAGTCTCGGTACTAAAGTCGCTGCCGACGGGAGGGTACAGGCCTTGGAGGAAGCCAGTGGCAGAGTTTTGCAAGACTGTGTCGGAGGGGGCGGTAACAGAAAGCTGAGACTGCTTGACGATGTCGGTGTTTAAGCCCGAGACCTTGGAGTCTGCGCCGGACACAACGTAGCGGTTACGGTAATATTGGCCGCTCTGCCAGACCTGCTGGTAGCCCAGGTCGGTAAGGTTGGCGGGAGCGAGAGCCTTGGGAGTGCGGTCGCCGTGGCGGTGGAAAATGTAAACGCCGAGGACGCTCTCGGCGGCGCTGAGAGGGAGCGCGGAGAGAAGCAAGGTAGTCGCAGCGGCGGACAGCATGGTGAAAAGACTCCCAGGGTATCAATGGCACGGCAGCGAAAGCTGGGAGAAGAAAACGGTCTGGCATGGTCAGCAGGCGGATTATGAAGAAAGCGTCAGGCTGCACGCGGGCATCTCCGCGGCTATGAGAGGGGTGTATCAAGGTGGGGTGAGTGTGTCTAGAGCAGCAGTTTGCAGGGCGCATGCTTATCAGATGGGGCGGGAGGGGAGGATGAGCCTATGGTTGCCAGGCACCGCACGGCGACCAGGCCCGAGGCGGCAACAAGCTCTCCACTTGGCCGCTGGCGCCGCCCAGGATGTGATAGCGCTGCAGCAGCCACCGAGGAGAAACGCAGCAGATGCAGCACTGGCTCGGTCCGCGGCGCCAGCAGCCAAGGACCCAGGCGAGCGCATTTCACGACCGATTGGACCAGCCCGGCAGAGGATGGCAGTGGTCAGCGAAGTCGGCGGCGAGGGTGTGTGGTGTGGGAAAAAGATCTCTCTGTGAGTGGGGAGCAACAGGGAGCTTGGGCCCTCTGAAGAAGCTGCTCACTAGTGCCCCAGCAAATCCCCGGCCAGTAAAACCTCATCTCCTCCTCCCGGTCCACCCGCTCTGCCCTCTCTACGTCGTTGTGACTCGTCCAATCGCTTCAAATAGGCTCCCACGCCCGATGACTCGTCCCATTTGAGCCACAAATGCTTTGTCAGCTCGTCAGCCGCCCAGCATCGATTAACCGAACCGGAGCCATAAACACCTCAATCAGGCAAGCCAACCAGAAGTCGGGCCACTCGCCCATACCATGCCCCACTCTTTGCCCTCCACGTTTCCCCAGTTTTCGCTCTGCTCAACATCAATGTTCTGGGGCAATTTGGGGTTGTTGTCGTGCCCCACGTCTCTGAATATGGCAACTGGCCATTGAAGCCCGCCGAATAACAGATCCTTGCCAGCAAGATGGCCCCTGAGAAGACATCACGGAAGGCACATAGATGCGTGCCCCTTCCCCGACACGGATGAGACTGTCGGGAACCGCAGTAGTAGGTACAGCCTGAGAAGATTTGCGTGTTGTCATCGTTCTTTCCCCTTCTCCATTCTTCTTATTACTCATACACAACAATTCGGCTTCTCTTCATACTGCTTTCGTAAACGTGATCCCCGTCGTGTTCCCTTCTCTCATGTTCCACAGCCACCCTTCTCATCTCTCAATCCAACCAGACGGCATTGGCGCAGCACCCACCATCCTGCAAATCCAGCCGTGCCACCACCTCCGCCGTCGACCCATTGACATACCTCCAGACTTGCAAGAACTCCTCCTGCGTATCCGTCAGCGCAACGAACTCGTCGCTGAACGGTGCGGGCGTAACGGCGTTGGCCGAGCCGCCCGAGGTCGTCGTGTTGGTAAGGAAGATCTGCTTTGTGATGGCGCCCGTGGTCGACAGACTGTATCCGCTGATGTAGCCCGGCCGCGACTCGTCACGGCTGCGCGCCGACGCCCACAGGAACGACCCGCTGGCCGCCACGGCCACGTCGTCGGACCAGTAGTTGGAGTTGTTGCTCGACTCTGCAACCCGGAATCAGCGTCATCCCTCAAAGTAAAATGATTGGAGGGGGAAGGGAAAACGAGGCAAGGATAGGAAATACCACTCACCCGACGCAGGAATCAACGGAAACGTCACGTTCTCAAACACTGGCACCCCCGTCGCCGCATCGATCCTATACTGCGCCAGCTCATTCGCCTCCTCCAACACCACGTACAAGTACTTCCCCCCCGCATGCACCGCTGCGTGCCTCGGATTCGCCCCCTCCACCGGCGCCGCCAGCCGACTCACCTCCGTCAGCAACCCCGTCTCCGCATCGACCGCGTGCGTCCACACGGCGTTCCCCGAATCGTCCGCGCTGTACAAGAACTTGCCGTCCGGCGACAGCGCAAGCCCGTGTACGCCCGAGCCGCTGCCGTACGACACATTCTGGGCGACTGCCGCCAGCGCGCCCGTCGCCGCGTCGATGCTCAGCACGTTCGCGCAGTCGCCGAACGGGTCGCCGTAGACGTTGAAGGGCGCGTGCCGCGCGCCGGCGATGTAGATGCTGCGGTCCGCCGAGCAGTTGCCGCCGAGCGCGACGGTGGAAGTGTGCGTGAGCGAGGACGTGTTGTCGATGGCGTAGGACGTCCAGCCGCCGTCCTCGACGGCGTAGAGCGCGCGCGAGTCATGCGAGAGCGCGATCCAGGCGTGCGCGGCGTGCGCGGTGATGTTGGCGGTGAGGGAGAGGGTGAGGGCCTCGTCGTCGAAGGCGACGGCGTAGAGGTGCGCGCCGGAGAAGGTGCCGACGAGGAGGTGGTGCGTCGTGGCGGAGGCGAGGGCCGGAAGGGCGAGGAGAGCTTTAGAGAACCTCATCGATGCGAATGGCCGGAGCGAAGGTACCGAGGATGGAGAGGGTGCAGGATGAGAAAATAGAGAGACCGGCTTATAGGTATGTATGTATACGCATTGTGAGTGATTTTCCTGCCCTCTCGTAGGCGTCGTAATCACAACCACAAGGCAAACCAGGCGCAGCCCATTCGCTGGAAGGAGCAGAGAATGATGCCATGCGGGCCGCGTATACACGGCGCAGATCTCTACTCTTCTCGTCTCCGGCAGTTGGAGGTGAAGCAAAGTTAATGCCAGGGGCATCACTCGCAGTAAACGCAGCCCGTACCTGCATCGGACCGCAGCGCTTGTTTCAAGCAAGGTTACTGAGCATACTTTGCCTAGCTCTGGTCGCCTTGAACCTGCTTGTCGCCGCGCACTTACCGTCTCACTGAGAGCTCACGCGGCTACAGATTCTTCCTGCGTGCCGTCCAAAGCCGCGAAGACAGACGTCCTACCAACCTTTTGGGGCGTCCGGAGAGTAGCGATCACGCCATTTTAGCTGCACAGCAACGAAGCTTCGCCCCTCCTTGGCGAAAGCTTAGCTCAGTGCACCCTTCCTTCTCTCCAGCCGTGAGTAGTGACGCGGCTTTTGCGCTGTCTTGAAACTGCGTCGATGCTCGATGGGGAGCAGAAGCTTACGTTGGCTTGCTCCGTGCTCAGCCTAATTGCTGCCTGGTCGGGCCAATCACAAGTCAGATATTCGTGTTCACGATCATGACGCTTACTGCCTTTGGTAATGTTTCGGCACAATCGATCTACCTTGGGTCGCGGAGAGACCTGTGGTGCGCGGTTTAGGCCCGCCGTTCTATGTCAACGCTCCTGCGGGGTTGAGCTGGGAGGTGACGCGTCTCGATGGTGGTGAAGCTCACCGCGAAGAGCTTGTAACGAGCAAGTAAAGCAGTGCGCCGTAATTCTCTCAGTCGTTGATGGTAACTGTAGCCCTCGGCAGTTTCAGATTGGGAGTTGTCGCTGTCGTGCCGAATCTACAGTCTACGAACGCGACAGCCATATCATTTTCTGTACGAATATGATTGTTGCCATTAGTCGAGAGAAAGTACGAAGGATAAGAACGTCCTGACCCTGTTTACGAGAGGATATACCCACCTTTCTCCCTCGACCTCGATGGGAAAACAGGCGACGGCCCTGAATGATCTACCACCGCGCATAATGGAAGAGCACAGGAACCCAAGCAGACCCGAAGCCGAAGCCATGCTTCCACATAAGGCATGGTAAGTGAGAGACGAAAGAGGGAAAAGAAGAGATCGAAAACGAAAGCTCGCCAACGCTAGCCAGTGCTCGCCGACGACGCAGTCAACACTCTCTACAACGCTTCACCCGCTATCTGACCGAGCGAATCCACCCCCCCCAAGCCATCACCGACTCCACCCATCAACCTCCTCACAAACATGCGCCCACATCACATCCCTCCACTTCGTCTCCTGCAGCCACTCAAACGGCGACCGCAACTGCGCCTCCTTCCCCCTCCTCTCGCGCGTCCTCTCAATCAACTCCACCACCTCCCCCGGCACCCACGCCACCATCGCCTCAAACCTATTCGCCCTCTCCACCTCCGCCCTCACACACACACCGCGCCCGAAGCCAGCCACGCGCAACCGCTCCACCGCCTCCTGCACCGCCCGCAGCACCTGCCCGACCTCTTCCGGCCGCGCGCGCCGCGGCAGCGCGTTGACGAAGTCCCCTCCGTCCTCCCAGCACGCCGCCCGCCACGCCGACATGGCGCGCAGCTGCAGCAGCAAGCGGTAGCGCTGCGCGACGACGAGGCGGAACGCGCCGCGCGCCGTCAGCGTCTGCCACAGGGCCGTGGCGCCGTCGCCGTCGCCGTCGGCGGCAAAGGGCAGGTTGCGCGCGATCGGATCGGTCAAGAGGTGGTACGCGGTCCAGGCCGCCTCGGCGCGGAGGCCGGCGAGATGGTGGGCGAGGGCGAGAAAGGCGGCGGGCGTGGGGCAGGCGAGGGTGTACGGGGGCTGGGGCGGAGGGACGTTGTTGTAGTCGGTGTAGCAGGAGGGCGGGATGTCGCCGTTGGCGAACTGGGCGACGGTGTTTGGGAGCGGCGCTTGGTGCGGACCTGCGCACTGGTCCTGCTCTTGTTGCTGCTGCTGCTGCTGCTGCTGCTGCGGCCACCATTCCTGCAATGGAGGCTGCGTGGCTGGCTGGGTCGGGGGCTGCGTGAATGGTTGGGTCGACGAGCCTGCCCACACGCTCATCGACGACGTCGTCGATTGCGGTGAGGAGGAGATGGAGCGCTGCGTCTCGGCCGCGCGCCAGGCGGCTGTCGCCCATGCCTCACCCCAGCGGTTAAGCATGGGACCTAGGATGCATGCGAGAAACGGCGGGAGGTGTTCAACATCCGGGGCGTGTTCGATTTTGGGTGTGCCGTTGGGTATCGGGATCCGCGCCTCGTTGGGCAGGTTTTCCCAGTGGGCCAGCTGCTCCTCGGCGAAAGCTTCGTCGAAGCCTAGGTACTCGATGCATTCCTTTGAATGCAGGATGAGTGGTACCTTGCACTGTGGAGTTAGACTGTCGCGACAGGCGTAGCTGTTGTCCTCTGGGAGGAGTAGCGGGTCGATGTATATGTGTCTGGCGTCCGACGAGAGCTTCGCGAGGCCGGCTACCATGAGCTGGGCCAAGTCCTTGGGGTGTATTGTGAAGCAGGCTGATCTGCCGGGATCCCGGAAAGGCTTTCCTTTATTCATGGTGATGGTTTTCGGTGGTGTTGGAGTGATGGCCGACGGCATCTTGACTGCGAACGGAGATGAGACACGGCACCGGCCTCTATTATGGAAAAGATACGGACTTTGGGCTGGTCATAAGTAGAGTCGGCTAGAACAAGAATTTGTGCGTATGTATGACTTTTGGCTGCCTTAGAGACCGGCAGGCGCGGGGCTCTATGCTCGCTGCTCTTCACCTGCAGCATTCGAAGTGTTCCTGGACAAATTAGTCCCTCAGCGGGCATCGTTGCAGCGCACAGTGATCCTGCTTTCTGGAGATATCGCAGATGATATTCATGTATACAAATCTTGGGTCACTTGCGCGCCGCACTGAGGAGAGAGAATGCGACAGCCAATCACGACCTGGCGCCCATGTGGAGCCAGGCTATCACGTAGGGCTGCATAGATTCCAGTAGGTCCTTTTAGGGCCGGCAAGTGAGATCCTTGAGGCTAGGGCAGGAACTTAGCTTGCGGCATCCGTATGCACAACACCGCACCCTTCTCCGTACTGCAAGCTCCGTCATACCACATTCCTGCACGCCAGAGCGCGCCTTCGATGCTAATTCGTTCATATACGCATCCACTACATGTGTAGGCTCACGCAATCAGCCACTGACCATTCAACCGCACCCGAATCCATCCTTGCACCTGACCTCACCACCCTGCGCCGGTGACTCACACCCGCGAACATAAACCCCGGGTCCATTGCCCGCGTGCGATCCGCACCTGAGCACCGCATCGCACGTCTGTAAGCACAACTCACGATCCCCGATCCCCGACTCGCAGCCATAAAAGCTCCCAAAGACCCAGCAGCAGGCCGCAGGCCTTGCCCCAAGCCAGGCGCGCAAAACGCGAATTCAGGGACCGCGGCACGCGACAACAGAACCCTTCTTCGACAGCCACCAAAAACCCACGAAAAAATAAAATTAAAAAAAAGGAAAAGAAAAAGAAAAAGAGTCAGAGATGCCCCAACCGCTATTCTTCTTCCGCGAGTTCGACGACCACGGCTTCCTCTGCCAGTGGCACCCGTCCTTCTTCACGCACGCCGGCCGCACCTACAACTGCGCCGAGCAGTGGATGATGTATCACAAAGCGCAGCTGGCGGAAGATGAGCGCGCGCAGGACGCCGTCATGAAGACGAAGGAGCCGCGCAAGCAGAAGGCGCTGGGGCGCAAGGTGGTAGGTTTGGACGTCGAGAGGTGGGATGCGGGTGAGTCAATCGTGCGGATTCCTTTACTTTTTTTTTGTTCGTGCTGGGGGTCTTCACGAAGACGGATATCTGATGTCATTGTGCGTGGTTTTAGTCAAAAGTGAAGTCGTTGAGGAGGGAAATTATCTGAAGTTCTCGCAAAATGAGGAGCTGAAGAAGAGGCTCCTTGAGACGGACGATCGGGAGTTGGCCGAGGCATCAAAGTTTGATCGCGTGTGGGGGATTGGGTTTACAGCGGAAGATGCGATGAAGACGTCACGGGAGTGGTGGGGGGAGAATCTGCTGGGGAAAGCGCTAGTGAAGGTGAGGGAGAGGATAAGGAAAGAGGAAGAGGAAGCGATCACGGCGCGTATGAAGGCGGAAGAGGAAGCGGCGGAGGAGCTTGATAGGAAGCGATCGCTTTGCTGCCCGAGAGATGGTGTTTGAGGGATAGAGTTTCCAGCGTCTATTTTCCGGTAACAGGGCGTAAGTGAGAGCGAGCGCCGTTGATATGGGAGTTGTTAATTTTTCATTACCAAATTACAAAAGAGACTAAGCATATGACTGGATCGGGGAAACCGCTTCCGATTCTTGTAAACTCGAAAGCCTTGCTCGAGAGGTACTACCTTCTGCTGTGAAGAGCGAAACTATTTGGATCATCTGGGTGGTGTTGTCATTCGGAAGAGTGCCCGGAAAACAAGAAAAGAGCGCCGGTCTATTGATTTGGTGGCAGTCAGATGTGGTTGAATCACACAGCGACCGGACATGCATTCTCTCTCTTCTGTTCTTTTTCCTCTTCTATGTTCTGTTTCTTTGGGCCAAAATTCTCACTTCGGTCCATTCGCTTGTCACGCGCGGTACACTTACATCACGGTGAGCCTCATTTCGTTTGACAAACAGTATCAATTAGTGGCGAATCTCTTCGAGTGAAGGAAAATACACGCCGTAATATTGTCTTCATGATCTGGCCAACCTTTTGGTTAGCACCTAGAGCGTTATCTGAATCCGAAAAGAAATATCTACAGCAAAGGAGGGCTTTTCACAAGAAATTCGATGCTCTCATCACTTCAATCATACCAGACAATGCAACCCCGTCGCTGCAGTTCACCAGGAAAACGAAAAGCAAGGCAGGCAGACAGACAGACCGGCGTGACACTCGCCTCAAAGGTTCGAGGCGGCCTTCAGCGTCGACCCGCCAGTAACACCCACATTCTTCGTGACGATCGACTTTCCGCTCACACCCGTCACTTTCACCGCTACCTTATCCGCGCCAAAGCCCGAGGAGTTCTCAAAGAAGTTGTAATCGGTGCGCGTCGTACCCTTCCATGTGCTTCCGCCGTCGGTCGACACCTGCAGCGACTTGACGACCTCGTTGGCGTTCATGACCTGCATGCTGAACCAGTACTTGCTGGTGCCCTCCTTGTTCTTGAGCGTGATGGGCGAGGTGATGCCGCAGTCAACGACCTCCCAGGTCACGTCGATGACGCCGGCGCTGATGTCGGACAGCTTGGCGAAGGCGTCCTGGAACAGGTCGAGGTGGTTGGTGCCGCAGCCGGGGCACTGGTCGACGACCATGGCCGTGATCGAGTTGCCTTTCGGGCCGGTGACTTTGACGCACTCGCCGCAGGCGGCTGCTTTGTCCCAGTTCGAGTCGGACAGCGCGGTGCCGTAGATGCCAGAGGGGAGGGTGTAGCCGGTGAAGGAGCACATGCCGCCGCTGAGGTTGCCGCCGTAGAAGGTAGCTTTGCCTGAGTTGGAGCGCTTGGCGTTGGTGTGAGGGACTGGCGTAGCGAAGGTAATTGGGGTGAGGATAAGGGCGGCAAGGGCGCCGGCGCCGGCGAGGGTGAAGCGCATGGTGGTGGCGATGGTAGAGGTAGAGACTGCGTGAGGTCCAGCACAGAATGAATGAGTGCCAGCCGGCTGGCGGAGGAAGGGGTATCGTTTGATTAAGTGGTAGCAGGCGGTGCTGAGAGCATTCTGGGAGGGTGATCTCCTTTTGTAGACCCCATGAGTGAAGAAACGACGTGAGTGACGGCTCATCGCGCCGGAGGTCCTGGATACGACGACGGAAACGCGGGTCGGGTTGCGGATCTGCAGAAGGTCTGGACCGATGCTGGGGGGATTTCTTGAGACCGCTGTGGCGCCATGGCGCGCCGCGTTTTGATTGTGGGTGGAGCTGGTGGCAGCGGTCGAAACGTCATGGCCGCGGGGATGGCTGCGGGACGGGCAGCCGGTTGGTGTTGAGTCGGGGCGGGAGGATTGCCGGGTGCGTCTTAGGCGGACGCTGAATAAGACCGCCATGCCTGCCGGCCATGCGCGATGGCGCAAACGACACCTGGAGGCCGGTTGGGAGCGTGTAACTGTTTCACGGGACGAGTCGAGGCCTCGCATGCCGGAAGAGGAGCGCTGATTGGGGGATTCTGGCTAGAGGTAGCGAGGCCCCCGGCCGCCTTCGCAGCGAGCCGACAGCAGACGAAACAAGCGGTGCAGCTCCCGAACTGCCAGCGTTACATATCGCCTTCCACATGACATCGACTGCGTCCGCGTCCCGCCTACAACACTGCCTCGTCATAAGTCATGTTTCGCCACACGCCGACTTGGCGCCTGTTGTTGTACTACTCACAAGGTTGCCTCCGAAACAGCGTTTGATTGTAGGCCCTTCTTTCTCGCAGCATCCTCATAACGGATAAAGAGATATACTTGGAGGAAGAATTGGCTTGTCCAACGCTGCTGCCGACCGTTCGCCCTCCTTCTGCGCCACATGTGTCCGCCGCCAGGGGAAACAAACAACGCGCAATTTCCCTTGCATCAACGCGTCCTGTCGGTCGAAGGCCGCGCCCGGACTTCTGCACATCTGCTGACCCCACAGGAGCGTGGTGCGTCGATTGCATGCGTGAATCATTTGCGGGTACGAGGCCGTTTCTTCTTTCGCGTCACCCACTTCGCCTCGAAGCTCCGCGATGGCTTGAGGCACGACGAGTTTGGCGTCGTACGAGCCGACCATGACAGGTGAGCTGAGCATGTTTCTCGCTTACGCTCCGTTTACGGCAATAACCAACGCTATTGGCCTCCCCTGTACTTGTCCAAAGGAGATCCCGGAACCTCCCGCTTAAGGTATGCCGATCCGCCTACAAACTCGGTGGCAGCAGGAACGGGCGTCTGTGCAGTGGCTTGAGTAGGAGCCCACTCTCCGCGTGACGGCCGTATTTTCTTTTTAACCATGCTTATTTCCCTGTATCGCCTTGGCGTTGCAGGAATGTTAGTCTCCCAGTGGCTCTGACATGCCTTATTCCATCATTCAACTGGCTAGTTTTGAATGTGCATCATAGCGCCAACTCCGTTGTCTGTACCGAATGACTCGACCAGCTTGGCTCAACGTGAGACGTCAGCAATCTAAACATGCGTCCACAACAGGTCCTTCAGTGCTGACTGGGGTCAACTTCTGCCAGAACGTAGTATCATTTTCATAGATCATCTTGAGTAGGTGAGGCTCACCTCGGCAATTACATGCCCCTTCCCATCCGCGCCTACGATTTACTTGCACACTAATCTCCCTGGATGGCTGTTGTAGTGACACAGCTGTGTGGACTCTCGGGTAAGCCCCGTCACAGGCTCCGCACATGGCGGACCTGATTCCGATCAGGCGTTGAGCCTCAATGACCGCACAAAATCCATAGCGCA
Source organism: Macrophomina pseudophaseolina (assembly GCA_022204955.1). Taxonomy (NCBI): domain Eukaryota; kingdom Fungi; phylum Ascomycota; class Dothideomycetes; order Botryosphaeriales; family Botryosphaeriaceae; genus Macrophomina; species Macrophomina pseudophaseolina. The sequence goes on along the minus strand of JAJJID010000431.1, from coordinate 19,396 downwards.
CAAAACTGAATCACCCAAGCACCGATGCGGCATCCCAGGACAGCGGGGCCAATTTCAGCGCAACTCCAATGCAGAGCGCTTCCGGGAGTGTAGCAGTCGCGACTCTGATTCAGGTTCCTGCGGACAGGCGAAATCCTACGCTAGGCCAACTGCGTGAACTTTCCTCGTTCAGCCGCCAAATCATTGCGGTTGAATCGAGGCCATTTCTTGACTCATTTGACAAAGGAGAACGTTTTGACATGCATTCAGCGCCACTTGCAATGTCTTGCCACGCCGCATCCGTCTACTCATGGCAGCTAATTGGACGCCAGGCGCCCTACTACCAGGATTAGCATGATGGAAAGAGTTGTTGCGTTAGTAACTCTTCAGAAGACTTGGACTGTGCCTGAAGTCAAGGGCTATCATGCCCGTGATGCACGTCAGCCATATTGGAGTCGCACAGCAACGTCGCAGCCACTGGGCTTCCAGCGGCAGCATGGTCTCGCCGCACGCGACCATTTAAAAAATATCAGCGTGAAATTCAGTCGGAGAGCGGAGTGTTGTTCAAAGATGATGTTCTTCGTCATACAACGGCGAGCTAAAATCGAACTATACAAACCCCAAATTCTCCGCGCCCCACATTCCCACCGCGGTCGCGCTCCAAGCCACGCTAAAACAGAGGCTAGGTTGTATATGTTAGCCCGGAGAGCTATTTCAGTTGCACATTAATGGCTGCCGTCACTGCTATGCTGAGGAGAGAGCCTGAAAGTTGGGTTAGTTTGCATGGCCGGAGAAGTGTTTAGTGCGCCAGGGTAGAGCGACATTGGAGTTCGTCTGATTTCACAATGTATGTATTCACCGGATTAGTAATTTACGGTATGGTGGACGCGTAGCTGAGGGTGGTAAGATAAAGAGTACTTAGAACAATATGTCTCACACGTGGCTCTGAGCGTTTGCGCTGATGAGCAACACGCATGTACCCTTATTTTTACCTTGCGATATATATAACTGGTGAAATAAGATTTTTGATTGATGACCTTGAAGGTCTATTGCTACCTCGTCCGCGACACGTCTCACACTTCCAAGCACGCTTGCCACCAGCAACAAATTTCCTTGTCGCATTGCCTCATGCTGGATCATCTTGAACAAAGCAAACATGACCCCACTCAATCCATTCAGTTTCGCGACGATTTGGAAACAGCACGCTAAGCGATGGCCGAGTAAGAGGTTGGTGCACGGTATCAAACGGCGGAATCAAGCAGAATATGGCTGAGGTGTAGGAGGTTGTGCCAATGAAATACATGGTTGGGTTATAATTATTTCGTCCGACTCTAGAATCCTTGGTGGGTTCTCTGAAACGTGACGACAAGTTCACCCAAAACCGGCCTCATCATATAATGCGCTGCGATCAAGTCCCTGAACTTAATGAAATCACGTTTCGCAATTGCTCACAAGCCCAGCACCACTCCGCGATTACTCGCGGCCGCCGCCATCAAGACGCCTCCCCATCTTGGACCCTACCCCTTCTCAACCTAAATCCCGTCGACTCAATCTCCGGGTACAGCTCCGCAATCGACGCATCCAAACTCCAATTATCCGGGTCCGTCGCGTGCGCGTAGAACTCCTGTGTCAGGCAGCGGCGCCCCGAGCGGCGGTCGACCGTCACCGCCGCATCCAGTCCTTTTGTCCACCCGACGCTCGTGGCGGCCTGGCCTATCGTGCCTGGGAACAACCAGTCGCGATATGATGCGGTCAAGGCGTCTCTGATGACGGGGCTACTTCTTTGTGTGTGCCAGTTTGAGCATATGCCTGTTTTGCTTTGGGGGAGGTTGAAGGGGGGAGGTGCCTACTGCGGGGTGAGGTCGATGCCAGGGCCATGGGAGATCAGAGGCTGATCGCGGATGGGCTTTATCATGTCTGGGATTGCTTGGTACTGCCGGATATTTCGAAGAGTCAGAGAAGGAATCAGACTGTCTGTGTGCTGTTGGTTTGAACGGTGTAGAAAAGTGAGTTCGAGGGAAGAGGGGAGGGGTGAGACTGAACATTTTGCTTTGTCGGCGCGATCATCCACTATTAACGTTGACATGAGTTAATCAGGCCATCAGCATTACAGTCATAGAGAAGGGCATACCCTCATGAGCCTCCCTGCTAAAGCAATAGAAGCAAGTTTTACGAATACATCGTATCCCTCCTGATATTTATAGCATCAGCGAGTATCCGGCTGCATGGAAAGAACAGGCTCGCTTACAACATTCTTCATGAACTCGCTCGCCCACGTGTAGGCAGTATTCCCATCCGCGGCTGTCCTATCTCGGAGGAAAAGTTCAATATCAACAACATCCGTAGGTCCGAGAACCGACGGCACGGGTACACCATCAGAAATCATCTGCAAAGCCGCCTGGCGGAATCCGAGGAAGAGATTCGACGCCATCGAGTCCTCAGGGATGTGCAGCCAAAGAACAGCATGATCGTGCATGTTGAAATTGAATAGCTGGGTCTGCTGGAAGGGCTGGAAGTAGCCATTCGCACACACAGCGGAACTCACAGGCAGGTTGCTGAAACTGCGAACGTAGCCGGGAGTGGAGCGGAAAAGCTGAAAAGAACTATACGGCCCTGTTTGATGATTCTGGTTCGTATTATTATCACAGTGGATTTTCATGCCGGCTGGAGTGAAGCGAGGGGTATTGGAGCGGACTGTGGTCATCGGATGCCAGTATATCGTCTCGTCCGTGGACGCATCAGGTCCAAGAGGAGAATTGGGGTAATCAGATCGCGTGGGCATATCGCTTGGGTTGGCCCTTTCACCTTGCTCGAACGGGACGCCTCTATAGTCTGTAGCCACAGAAGTTTAGTAATGTGGAAGTCAAGGAGGGATCAGCTTTCGTAACGATTATATTCGGGAGGATACGTCCAATAGTCAGGCAAGTGTTAGGAAACTGAATCTACCAGCATTGTGATCTTCCGTATTTGATTGTCGTGTAGACTGTGACGAGGTATGCTGCGCATGGGCATCGCCAAGCGATGCAGCGATTGAGGCGGGGGGCTCATCAGCTCTTATCCGGGCAATGATGTGGGCAACTTGATCATCAGGAGCCTTCTTCAGATAGTCAAGTAGCCGTGTGGCGTCATTCAATGCCGACGTCAAGCGGTCGATCCTCAGCTTGCTGGCCTGGGCGCGAGTCTGTTCGGTGTCTTGGGTATCAAAAGTGCACTCGGTGCCTTTCTTACGGCACACGCTGCAGCTCGGCCGTTCTCCATCACACTGTCAATGTGGCTCAGGAAGGTTTCTTCTAGTGCTGAATGATCCCTGGCGCACAAACCTTTGTCTTTCGTTTTCTACAGGCGTGGCAGGCGGCGTTGATAATCTTCGTGCGGGCTTTCTTGGGCGGACGACTGTCCTCGATATCCCAGCGCTCTGAGGCTGGTCGCAATGACATGGGGGCAATCGTCCGATACCTGGAGTTCATCGCCGGGTAGACAGGTCGGTTTTGGGGAGAAAGGCGTCAGTTGCGGCCTGACTGCGAACGCTGGACGTGGTAGGAAGGATGATCAACGCTTGAGGAACCGGAGACGCCTCCGATCACGTGTTTACTGTGAAACTTGATATTCAGACCCTGCTTCTTACCTTCCTTTGTGCAGAGCCCAAGCTTATGCATCGGTCAACCGGAGCGAGGTTGGAACCGTCATCATAGAGGTCTTCAGTGAAAGCTTCTTGAAAGAACATCTGATTCCGGGACGCACTTATGCACATATGCAGGGAACAAGACTCGCGGATTAATGGAATCGGCGTTTAGACATGCTCTTGGCGGATTCAGTTCCGCCACCCGTAGCCCGGAGCACCAAGATTTCCACGCAGCGCTGGAACAAATTCCAAGACAAGAGCCAGTGGATAAAGTACAGACCGGTTCGGGCAGTATCTTACCCGTTTCTTCTACATGCCTGAAAGCGAACGGGGTGTAGCAGTAGATAGCCCAAATGGTAATGTCTGAATGCAGCTTAGCGTCTTTTTGGTCCTTGATAGATAGTCCACAGTGTATAGACCCTCCGACGGACAATCCATTGAGTTAAAACCGCACGAGAGTCTTCCCATTCTTCGCAGCCGCACTTTCTCAGAATTCATGACGTTCAGCTGTGTGGACGTGGACCCACAATACACACTAGAGGGAAAATTGAAACCGAACAGGGTTTTCGCCTTCGCCTTTTGTCGTTTCAGCAACGCGCAAGGTTTTGACAGCAAAGCAATCTCTGCAGTGGAACACCATCTGAAATTTAACCGTCCGTGCTGATCCGCTAGTGCCATCGCCGCCGTTCAAGTAACGGAGATTGGAGGCGTGCCTGATGATCGCCTTGCTCGAGCCCGCTGCATATGAGGAGTTCTGGCTTTTGCTGGGTCAATCCACCAAAAGTAACCAAAGCACAGCTTGTACCTCAAGTAAAAGAGGGACGCTATGAGTGGATAGGATTGCGCTGGAGGTCCTTCAAGCCTTGTTAACAAGCCTACCATTAAGCAGCTCCTTCTCAAGCCCATCAACAGTAGACTCACCCAAACACCTTGAATGTCACCTAATCAGCCATTCCTTCAATTTTGTGAACAATTCGCTGATTTATTCTCGGGATGGTCTGTGATTGTTGCTATGGCGAATGCCTGAACTTCATAGTGTGAAATTTTACGGCCTGAAGCCACGCCAGTATCCCCGTACAAACACATAACATGCTACTTACAACCAAGAACTACCTTCAAAATCATACAGAGCAAATGGCTGGTATAGCCTTGGATGCATAGGTGTCTGGCATATTTAAACTGTTGCAGAATGTCCCGTCGGAATTGGGTTCACGTATTTGGTTAGATTTAGGGCGTAGTAAGAGTGTTTCACATTTATAGCATCGTCTAGTTGCATAGCAGCATTTTCGGCCTGTACTGCTAGGCTAGGCGTTTGGTAATGGTGATATTCATTTGAAAAGTTGGAAAAGTGTTACTACCGTCCCCTACGCATCTCAGAAGCATGCTATTTACTGCCGTGACTGAACCCACTCTTGTTCGAAGGTCCGAGAAGCATCCCGTGAAGCCATGACTTTGAAGTGTCGATTAGTAGAAAGGACTGAATTAAGTTCGGTAGAGTATATACAAAGTCTAAGACTCAGTGCGCGGTGGCGAGTTGGGTACGAGCCAAGGAAGCAGTTGACAAGCTCCCCGTAATGGCAAGCTCGAAGACGAACTCAAACCATTTCCACAACACACTCGAGTCTGGAGTTTGCCATGCAAAGTACATCAGTGAGGGTTGCTCGAGGGTCTGATGGAAGAATTAAGTCGTAAATGCCAACTTATTTTCTTCCAGTGGAACTGTAGAAATTGGGGGATGCGCGGCTGCCATGCCCATGGGGAAATGACATCTCGGGCGTAATCCATCATGTATCAGTGAAGCAGACACCAAGCAGAAGTGCCAAATGCGTAGTATGTTGGGCAACGGAGAAATTTCAGGGAAAGGTTCGTGGTGGCTGCAGCCGGCACATGTTGTGGAATTGTTGGATTTGGTGGTGAAATGAGATTCTTGGTGATGAGCCGTGGCAGGCGGGTGGGGCCCCTTTTATACCTGCTACGGCCAAGCTACGCTACTGAACCTTAAATACACGAAAGTTCCAACAGGAATGTCTTAGTGGGCGGCGGCAGCACTCCCAAGATGAGCGAGCGTGCACCTCCGCAGCAATGGCCTTGAGGATGTTTACTTCCGGATGCGGCAGGCCCGCTAGAAAGGCATTTCGCAGGCTGTTAGCCTCCACGTCGTACTTCACAACCTGTGCGGATGGAACGGCAAATGAGTCTTACTGGGCGATGAACATTCTCAGTCCATCTCATCGCGTTGCGTAACAAGAACAAGAACAACAAGAAAAAGACATCAGTTTGCAGACACTTCAAATCCCACAGCTGCATCCGTTCGCTACGCTGGTTTGCTCAAGTGCTTGCGGTTGGTTCTCTCGAGTCTGGGAAATCTTATCTTCTTCGTCTCAGTGTGTTGGAGACACATGTGCTCATGCCCGCACAAGAAAAATTGAGCATCCGGTGCCGAAAAAGATATTCACCGGTCTGAAATGAATAAGGGAGGGCGGATGGCGCCACCCAGAGTACGTAGCAGGCATGAGAAGACACGTATAATAGGTAAGTGGCCCGCAGGCCCTGCGCCAGCGGGGATATCCAAGTCATGAACACTGTCAATAAGCAAGCCTCAATAGCGCGGTCCAGTCCCCTATTTTCTTCAAGATTCAGCCGGCTTCGTTGCACTGCTTGCAGACAAGCGTTTCTACGACTCGGAGGCGGGCCTGAGCAGAGCCGTCGGCTTGCGATAACAAAACATATCAAAGCGTGGTTCATACACGCGACCTGACGCCTGGCAGTTTCGGAAAAGACGACCCATGATGGACCGTCGTAACGAGTCCAATTCACAGAAGGTACGAGTGGAAGGGAATCACTCACTCGAGAAGCGGCGGCAATCAGTTTTCTCACCTCAGCGACCCCAAACCGGAGAAATCCATTGTCACCAAAAGTGATATGTGAGAATATGCAAGTTGTGATGGATAATATGCTGTACAAGCACTGGTTTGTTTGTACAGAACATTAACAATCGCGTACTATTGCCCACAAGACGCCACCTGCCGTCGTCCATACCCACCGCCCGCCGTCTTTTGCAAGGTATCTTCCAAATGATAGTTTTTCTGCCATCAACGCCAAATACTGTACGAACAATCGGAAAGAACCAGATTATTGAGTTACAGAGGGATACACGCGCAAAAGGAAAAAAGACTTTACTGCAAATCCGAAAATACAAAGCAAATCCAACAACGAATTGACAAAGCAGCAAGACAAAAACGAATAAATAAGAGGCCAAAAAGGTAAAAGGTACTCCAGCAGCATCAAAAAGGGTAGCGCAGGCATGGTCAAACATACCGCATTTTACGAGCCACCAGAAGGCAGGTTACCACGAACGCGCACATGACTCCCAAAATTCCAAAGAACCATCCAAGGCTGCTGCTGTTCACACCAGGAACTGGCACGTTCATGCCAAACAAACCACAGATCAGATTGAGTGGAACGAGGATTGTCGCAATGACTGTGATCTTGCCTAGCATCTCGTTGACAGCGTTTCCTTGACTGAGACTATCGACCGAGATTTGCGCCAAGTAGTTGGAGTGGCTGCGGGACAGCATTTTCTCGAAATGCGACAAGTTACTCATCATGGTAACGACGTGATCCTGAATATCGCTGAGGTAAAGACCGACGTCACCACGAGGAGCAACACTGTATTGCTCATTGCAACGTTTGGCAAAACCCTTGATGACATCCGCCTTGCCACCAAGGAGGCGCATCATTGACATGACCTTCTTGCGGCATTCTCCAATGGCACGAAGAATAATACGAGAGTCCTCAGCGCGTGCAGTGAACACTTGGTCTTCGATGGCATCGGTTTCGTGCTCAATATCGCGGATTACAGGGCCAAAAGAGTCGACAATGTCGTCACTGGAAGTTGTGGTTAGCGGGGAAGACATGTTGACCTTTTTTTTAAAAAAAGAAGGAAAAAAAAAAAACTTACATAAGGGCGTAGCAAACCCAATCGGCGCTAAGAGAAATGTAGTCTTTGAGGCGACTGATTCTCTTCCTGACGTTCGACGCATGGGGGTTTGGCGCGAATGTGAAAGTCAGGAGGCCTTCACGGAAAACGACGGCGTAGACGTTGACAGGTTCCATGAAGTCCTCGCTTTCTTTGTCCATTTGGTAAAAAGACCGGAAACAGACGAAGTAGTACGAGCGGAAAAGCTCGACTTTCTCGCGCGCCTCCTGCGTGAGAATATCCTCGCGCGTGAGAGGATGCACGTTGAAAGCTTTGCAGACGGCGAAGACTTCCTCCTCAGTCGGGTTAAGCATGTCAAGCCACCACATGCCAGTGTCCTCTGGAAGCTCGAAAAGGTCGCGGAAAGATTCTCCCGGAATGAGAAGTCCACCAAGATCAGTTGCGTGGATGGTGTCATCCATCTCGGAAGAGAAGAACGCCCATCTGTTGACGTGGCCCTCGTGCTGGGCGGTAAGGTGGCCCGGGCTCTCAATGTGCACATCCGCCTTCTCTTCATCCAGGTCAGTTCCGCTATCGGCAGGGCGATCAAAGTGCTCAATGCTGTCGCCAACAACCTTGGGAAGGGATTGCATGGATGACTTTCGGCGCAGGTCGTGGAAGATTTTCGGCTTGGAACGCTGGGTGTTCATGCTCGCCTTGCTCTGCTTACGGGACAGCGGAATGACCGGAGTTCTGGTCTGGTTTGAAGCAATAAACTCCTCCAACTCTTCAAAGTCAATCTTGTACGTTTTGCTCGTCTCCTCCACTGGAAAGCACACATCTTCCTCGACAGAACTGCGGCGTGACATGGTCTCATCCTTGACGGTGCCATGGCGACTTTCTTCGCTGAAAGTCGGGCGGCGCCTGTGGGTTCCCTGAGAGACCGTGCGCTGGAGACGCAACTCGATTTCGGACCCTGGGCGCTGACTGGTGATGGTGCCGGCGCGGTCTCGGCGGCGTGGATCAGCAAAAGCATCGACCGAGTTGGGCGGCGACACGGAGCCAGTAGACTTGGAAGATGCGCGAGACCTCGTCGACTTGGCCAACTGCACATCTCTAGGGCGACGGAAAGTGTCTCTCCTGGCCATCGGGCTAATGGAACCGCGCCGACCAAACAAAGTGGGGTTGTCTCCATGGTCGCTGGGGCTCTTATCCTCATCCACAATCGCGCTCTCGAAATCTCTCGCAATCATACCCTGGCGCTCCAATGCGTCGTTCACGGAAAGAAGGTCGGGCCTCGCGGGCCTGGGCGATGCGATGCTCGTAACGGTACCGCGGCGGGAGTGGGAAGGGCTAGCGTTGTCAATGCGAGGCATTGACTCTGGCTGGTGGCGGTGGTCGTCCAGTTCAGACACCGGAGTGCTGAACCGGGTCGGGTAGTGCTCGGATCTTGGAGTGTCCGTCATTTTGCTGGCTTGCCGATATTTGACGCTTGATGCGACTGGAACGACCGTGTCGCTGAAACAATGTTTCCTCTAAACTACGCGCGACGAACAGGAGAACGCAGCGGCCAAGTGCGGCTTGTATTTGGCGAGCCGCTTGTGAGCGCTCACCGCGTGAGGGAGATCAACTTGACTGGTTGGCTTCGCGTAGGGTTCTTCCCTACACTAAGCCGTGCAATGGTCGTACGAGGTAAGCAATTACCTCCCGCCAACGCTACCGAGAGCGTACGGATTACGGATGATTGTAGTCAGCGCGAGTGCGAGTATTGGATGGAACCGAAGGCCAGTTATGGACTGTTAGGATCGGTCAGTAACACCATTCCTGGTGCAGCGGGTCCCACCATTATACATACGGCTTCCTGTCGCCTCCACAGACCCAAATGCGTGGGCCGAGAAGGGGGTAAATGAAAGAGAAGCTGAAGACCTGAGTGCCCGCCAACTTGGTGGTGTTTCTGGGATAGGACGCCGAGGCGCCTGGAGGGTTGCGATGGCGAGCGAAAGGGCGAGGAGCGCGGAGCTCGTCGGAGGCGCGATTAGGGCGAGGAAGTGGTGGTCAGCGAAAGCGACCGGTCGCCACGGCTACGGAAGAGGTTGAGACCGTGCGTGACGTAGACGCCAGTCCACAGGGGACGGAGCAGGCTTGGATATCGATGCGAGGACAAGCGGCTTTATAGGGTCGCGCAGGTGGTGCGGCGGAGGTGAGAGGTTGGGCGGAGCGAAAAAGTCCTTGTGGACGGAGGGTGTTGCGGTGGGAAGGAGGAGAGAGCGGCGGGCGGGCCTGGTGGACGGCTGAAAGATTTGTGCTTGGCTCGTTCCGCGGGAGCCTCAGCCGACTTTGCGCAGAGCTTGTCTTAGCCCAAGACCCAGCGGGCTCGGCCGTTCGACCCCAACAACCCCATCGGAAAACATCCGGGCGCGAAAATCGGCACGCTCTCGTTGGTCGCCCGCCTGCCCGCCGCCGTTGCATGTGAGTCATTTTCTTTCTGCGCGCGAACTCTGCAGAGCGCCGTCGAAGTTTCGCATAGTCGTGGCCGAAGGCGGCTCAGCGCCCGGCCGCCAGCGTACAGGGGTGTTAGATGACAGCCCACGCCTAGCGCCAGATGACGACCTCTTCACGAAACCAGAAGCGGGATTGAGTCGGCATGAAAGAGAATGCAGATACCAGAAGCATCAGCGCGGACAGCCCACTTGATGGAGCGCAATACGTTTGCCCTGGACGACTAGTTCTGCCCGCCCGCATGGGCATCCTTCCTGGAGCTCCGCATGTGCAGACTCGTACCTGGTGGCAGCCCAATCGATCCTGCCGATATCCCGCGCACGGGCCACAACCCTCGCGGCATGCAAGCAGAGACGTAGCTTGATCATCGCCTCTGACCACCTTCGCTGTAACCACTGCTGCCCGCCATGGCTGACGCCCTATTGGAAAAGGCGCGCGACATCTTCGAGGGCCAGATTGTACGCGTCTCGCTTCTCTCGTCTCTACGCTCTCTAACCGGCTCTGCAGGACTTCGATGGCCAGCGCCTTGCCGAGCTCTTGACCACCGCGCTGCTCACCACCGCCGGCGTAAGCCCTATCCTTACCGCAATTCTGCCTGCTTCCGTTCCTGACTCCACCCAGATTGTCGCTTTTGTCGTCGGATACTCCACCCAGGACATCGCCCTTGCCCTCTGGATCCTCCTCGCCGGTGCCGCTCTCACCTTCGTCGCCGTTGTTCCGCCTTGGCCTTTTTTCAACAAAAACCCCGTCGACTGGCTCCCAGCCCAGTCCACCGGATTGAACGGAGTGGAGGTCGAGGTGACATGATGCAGGGATTTGCAAGCACGTGGCAGCTCAGGTCATGATTATGGAGGCGTTCTGCGGTGCGATAAATGAACATCCCTTTGAATATTCGGTCTACAGTACCCGAAGCACCCTTATGCTCTAGCATAGACCCAGTGCGCAGTGCGCAAGCCTGAAACCCCGTTGTGTGCACCGCCACCGTCCCATCCTTGCCGTAGCCATCAATCTTTTTCCTTTCTTTGCCCAGTGCACGGGGCCCGGCGATCGCTTGAGTGCATGAATATCGGAGTGTGTTTGGACACTTTCAACGACCGTACTTTTGGAACTCCCAGTCGCGGTTGTCGAGCGGGCATACCTGACGCGTCTTGAGCCAGCGCGAGATACAGTGGAAATGGAATGCGTGCTATAAGATTGTCAGCGGGATCATGGCCATCGAGTAATTTTGAAGGGGGAGGGGGGGGGGGCCTTTCGTACGTTGCAGATACCCCAAGCTACCGTGCATTCTTCAGATGCTGCCGACGCCTGGTTGGCCTGACATTCAATGCCTGTGTCGAAAGTGAGCCAACATTCCTACTGCTTCCAGCGGAGCGAGCCTTACAGAGGTCCATGATGTGATTGCGGCAAATGGCGCAGTTGTCAACGACGATATCCCAAGCCCACAGAGCGACAGCGTTCCACTAATCATCTCTAGCGTTAGCACTGGTCCTAGTCCACATCCCCCGGGTATGGTGTACCTTCTTGACCTCAAACTTCTTCTTGCCGTCGCTGGCAGCCTCGCCGCTGGCCTTGGTGGTCTTTGTCTTGGCGGGCGCAGCAGGCGCATCGGTCATGTCAACGTCAGCCATGATCGATGATGAAGGTGGTGGTGTGGCGACGCAAAAGAGAGGGTCGAGGTGCTGGCGGGATGTATGTAGGTCGAGGCGTTTGACAGAGGCGGGCGGCGGGGTGGTCGCAGCCGTTGAGCGGGGCAGACGTCAGGCGAGAAGGACGCTGGCTCACGCACGCGGAGCAAGGTTGTATAGCAGCTGGCTGGGTGCGCGTTGATTGCTTAGAGCAGCGGCGGAGGACAGCCCAGGCAGCACCGCGAGTGAGTGAGCTTCAACACAGCGCAGCAGTGACGCGGGCGAGCTCCGTCGCCGCACCGGCCGGCTCCAGCTCGCCGCCGCATTCCTTGGCCCAGCCCGGCGCTATTCCGCTTCCAGCCCGCAATACTCGCGTCAAGAAGCGGCGCCCGTCGGTGCCCATCCCGCGACCGCACCACTCACCAACCCACCTTCTCTCTGGTCATGACGCTTCAAGCCAGCCTTACTCTCACCGCATCACCATTCTTATACATGTACACCACTTGCGCGCCAGCCATCACCACAACGACCAACTCGACCTCTCGACCCCCGCCACTCCTGCAAACGCGCACATAACAACGCACCTCCGACTTCCAACACGCACCCTACGTCACCCGACCATCTGCCTCCAGCTATAGACCCTGCGCTTGCGACAGCCTCTTGTCTTCGTCCTCGCATCACGCCTCCGCGACATGTCCCAAGTCATGACGACGCCCTCGAAGGGCCCCAAGACGCAACACCGCCACTGCAAGAGCGAAACACCCGCCCGGGCTGTTTCTAACCCTGCCGACTCATACGCAACCCCCGCCAGGCCAAACCAGCGTCGCCAAGGCAGGAATCGCAACAACTTTGAGCAGAACCAACACCTGTCCCATCCCGTCGCGAGTGCCTCCGACCCAGCTCTGCTGCAGGGCTACATGAGCGCCGGCCATAATGAGCAGAGCAACCGCAAGAAGTCGAATCGGTATGATGGCTCCATCTCCGACAGTCCGGCTCCTGCAATGAACAACAATGGCAACAACAGAAACCGCCGTGGTCGTCGCGACCGTCAATCTACCCCCGCTCAAGGCGGCTCCCCACCGAAGCACAGCAATGTCCTGGCCGCTGCCACTCCCGCCAAGGACAACGCTTATGCTGGTCCTGCTTTCCACGCTTCCCCTGCGGCTTCTGCACTGCCCATTCCCAAATTCTTCTCGAAGTCTGTTCCTGCGAACAATGCTCCCGCTACGATGCAAACTCGTCTGGATCAAGAGTCTGATAGTAGCGGCACTAGCGAGAAGAGCGATTCTCCTCCGTTTGTGGGAGCGACGCCCAGTGCCAATGCCCCTCCGCGCAACGAGGAATCTCCCTTAGATCTCTTCTTCAGAGCTGACCGTGAGGAGAAGGCGAGGAAGGCCAGCCTTTTGGGTACTGCTACGCCTCCTGGCAAGAGTCCGGCCCCCGTCAATGCTCGTAACCACACCAGGCATGTGTCCAATAGTAACCAAGGCCGCGGAATATTCAACATGGAGATGGACAACGGTTATACATCTACGCCGAAGCCTCCTTCACCTAGCCCAGCCCACCGTATGTCCGCTGGCAGGGCAGCGACCGCTCCCTCGGACATCCCGAGGACCGCCCAGGAATCCGATTCCTATCCACAGGCGTTGAAAGATTTGTTTTCTTCTTCCAAGAAGTCTAATGTGCAGTCTCCTATGGCCAACGGACTTACCGGTACTCCTACTCAAAACGGCCAGGAATTTCACACTCCATCTCCTTTCTATCGCCCCAGCCCTGGACAAAAGCAGGTTTCTGGCGGCCCTCATACTCCTGCTGGTCAGATCAACTTGGAGGCTAATCCATACTACTACGGTAATCGCAACCTTTCTCCTCTTTTCCAGGCAGCCAAGGGTGATTCTGCCAAGCGTTCCTCGTCTCTTCGCCAGGAGCTAGACTCTTCTCCGTCCACCCACAACCGCGCGGAGCTTCCAGTCACTTGTTCTGAGCATAATCCCACCACGCCGTCTCGCCTAATGGCGGGCAAGCCAGACCCTTCTGCTTTTTCGCGCGATTTTTTGAATGCTCATATCCAGCAATCGGGCGTCCAGGATCCTCTCGCCGTGCCGTACGCCAACCATCCGGGCTTGCGGTCGCCATTCACCCACACAGCCACTACCACTGCCCCTCGCGAAGGATCACCTGCTTCTGCTGACACGAAGCTCATGGAGAATGATTTGAAGCGCATTCTCAAGCTTCAGCTTGTTGATACGTAATTCAGCCGGCGTTTGGTGCTCCAGGTACTGAGTTGCAGCAGCCGTCCGGAAATCAATGTTCTTTTTTCTTACCGACTACGCTTATCCGGATGGCCGCTTCAACGCCTCAAGCGTTTCCGATTGCAATTTTCCAGCGTCGACAACGATTTCTGCATGAAACGATCTAGAGTCATGCAAGTACCTTTTGGTTCTTTTTCACGGACGCACAAGTACGGTGTCCGGAATATCTACTGCCTAAGGATTCAAGATACTTTTTGTAATTGTACTAGAGCGCTCATTGGCCGACTTTTCGTTACTATCTGGCCGTATCTCTTTTTCGTTTTGGCGCTGGTCCCTTTCTTAGCGGAGTTGCATCGGTGGTCTCTTTCTGAGTGGTAGGCTTGGGATACTCATGGGCTTGATCACGTCATGCCTTACGGGGCCGGCTATTTCACGGCTGGTGTCTAGCTGGCGTCTGACTACTTCTTCTTGGTCTTGGGTCATGCTCTGGCGTTGCTTATCCTGCACCTGAGGCGTTCCACTACTGTTTTATAGGCGTTATCTGCTTTCCTTTTCTTCGTTCTCTCTGGTACATATTCCTCTCCTGGGACTAATTCGCTCTTTACTCCTACATATCCCCCTTTAGCCCTTTGATCCCACACGGCATATCTGCCACCCCCTTTCCTTTGTCGCATCATTACAGAAGGGAGTAACGCGGAGAGAGAGCTTGCGCATGGATTATGGACGGGTTTCCGACATTCACTGGAGTCCATTGGGTTAAGAGTCTGGACGATACCCCTTCTTACGATGGTTTTGCTTGTCAAAGGGTGTTTGGAAAACCTACCACCGGTCCGGTATTTTTGATTCGGGTGGTAGGATATCTTTTTCTGGGGTTTCTCGGTCCTGAATAGAGCATTCATGGACAGACGGTGGGTTATCAATCAGAAAGGGGGTTCTTTCCATGGGATTGAGAAAAAGGGGATACACAAAAAAGAAAAAAAAAATAGGACATAGATGTCTAATCAAGATATTTTGTGTCCAAAACCTTGTCGGGGCAAGTGAGTTCGCTGGTGCAAGTGTCTGTCTTCGTCACTTGGTTTTGGCTAGTTGCGAAATGCGCCGGCCAACATTTAGCCCCGTTGCTGGGATTTTGGAACTCACTTGGTAATTCTGCGTGCAGTAATTGTCCGGTCGTTGAGAGTCGAAGCGATCGTCAGAACGCAGGTGTTCCAATTCGCCTTGAGCGCTTACGTGATAACGTCCGCTTCAACTTTTCGACCTTTGATCTTCCTCCAGGCGGAGCACTCTGGTTCTACAGCGTCGGGATGCCCGAGCTCAAAGGCGCAATGACTTCATGTCAAGATGGGCTAGTTGAACATCGGCTTCTCATGATGAGAATTGGACGCTGTGGATCAGATGATAGTTTGCGGAGAAAAAGCAGGAGACCATTTGCAGACGTTCTTGTGGGTAAGCACTAATAGGAGCCCAAAAATCCGAATGGGAAGCGCAAGGGTATGACCGTGGAAGAGGGTAGCTGCACGCTTGATTCTGTTTCATCTTTGCCTAACACAGCGCTTCTCTTCAATCTGCTAAGCTCTTTTCTGGCCTGGATATATTAGTTCCGGATGTGTCTCTCAGTATCCATGCCATTGCCATTATGCGCCGGATGCCGAGTTGATTGGACGTAGGACGTGTTAACCTTCCGAGCAGAAACGATGGTGTGGACATACGCAGCATTTATGATGCCCGGCCTCGACGCTTCCTGCCACGAACAAAGAGTTTTTCTTCCGGGCCCCTTCACAGCACGCCACTGCAGAGGTGCTGCACGACTTGCCAATTCGTCGTGGTGCTGATGAGATGTCAGACTCCTGAACGTTCCCCGAACCTCGCAGCAGGTGCACGCTTCTGGGTTTGGAGGAATGCAATAGGGGTGTCGGCTGGATCCTGAAGCCGCGTCTGATTGACCCTCCTACCGCAACGACGGTCGTCAATCCTACGTAAGCGAGTGAGACGGTTCAGTCTGTTGGAACTGTTGCTCATGCGACGAGCTATGAAAGGAAGAGCGGACGTGGTCAAGCTTGACCATCTGAGAGGATGGTGCCAAAAGTGTGAGAGCTCCACCACATTTCACGGGAGTGTTTTCCGCCCGTCTCACGGTGGTCACGGAATGAACGAGCCACTCATGCTCAGAGGTTGGACTCTTGTGTTGACTCGAGAGGGCTGGAGAGTATGAGCAGTGAAGGCCCTGGGAGGTAGACTGAGTGAGGATTCAGGCCAGAGACCGCTGCAACCAGGGGAAACGTGTGGTATATCGGTAGGCCTGGATGGCATTCTAGGCAGTAGAGAGGTGAAGAGCGGATACGCGGACTCCGCTCCGATCGAGGGGCAAACGAGGGCGGTGGAAGGTCGGGTTGCGGGTACTCCAAGCTCGTACGAACTTATGAAATTGATCTTCAATGCTCCTCCCCTATTTGTGGCTGTGCCGGTCTCGTGCTCGTGGCATAAACCAGGGATGAAGCAGGTAGTTGCATGGACTGTTTTGGGCCAAGGCAAGACAGAAGGTGAGGCGTGATTGGGCGAGGTATGGCGGGAGGATGCATAGGCGAAAAAACAAGACATGATAAAGTGGAGGGGTGTGGCCAGAAAAGGGCGGAAGTGGCGCAGAGGAAGGATAAGCAGCGGAGAAGGAGTGCCAAGTGCCCGTGCGGCGTCCCTTTCTCGGACCGTCCACTCAGCCTCTCCACCTTCCATCACCATTCAGAGCTGTCAAAACGCCCGGAGTCCGGCTCGAGAAGTACTGTCCAGCACGGAGCGACTGGACCAACCAGGCGGAGTCCTGCCCACTGCCACTACAGCGCCGCCACGCTGGCACATACCTCGCTTTAGGCCGGCCTGGGGATGATCGGATGATCTGCCACTGGGTAGCGCACAAATCGATGATCGGCAGACGTGTACAAGAAACCCGGCGCTGCTGAGCTGCCGAGCCGAAGCGAAGCCCTGAACTGACGCAACCGACGCACACATTTGTAAGGCATGGCTCCGCCAAATGCAGGTCTGTCGAGCGGGGTTGTGTGCATTAGCTCGGCCGACCGCCAGGTCACATTATCCGTCGCAATATGCGTCTGCTTGCTGGGCTTTGGGCGCTCGGCTCGTGGTCTTCGACGAAGTCCAGCGTGCCGAATTGCCGCTCTGGCAGCGTCCGACGCAGGCGATGGCCTGCTACACCCGGCCATACCAACACCACGGCCAGCGGCAGAGCCAACTCGATGATCAGGGCATGGGGCTGGCATCGTCCAGAGCTGACGTGAGTCTGACGGCGCTCAATACCGGAGCCAACGCCATGGCTGGTCTCTTTTTTAGCCGGCAGCCATCCCGCTTGAGGAAAGGAGACAAGCAGAGCTCGAGTGAAACCAAGCCATGCAGATCGGCCGTGGGCGAGATACAGCAGACCCTGCTACTGCAGTTCTCCTTGAATAGTCCCTGCAACCCTTGCCCGCCGCCCCTCCTCGTCTATAAAATAAACTGCCCCTCCGCCCACGCTTGACGATGTAAGCTTCTCCTCACTGCACCATGACAGTCCTTACAGAGTCAACCCTCCTCGGTGTAGGGGCAGCGGCTCTGCTGCTGGTATGTATTCGCAACTATTCTCTGGTCCCGCCCAAGAAAGAGAGGGAGCATTGGTGGCATTCCCACGCTAACATATCCACAAGCTCTCTTACGGCATCTGCACGGCTGTCTACAATGTCTATTTCCACCCGCTGCGCAGATTCCCCGGCCCCAAACTTGCCGCCGCATCCAAGCTCCCCTTCGTCATCAACCGCTGCCGCGGTCTTCAGGCACGCTGGACCAAGAGCTGCCACGACAAGTATGGACCGGTGGTCAGGCTTGCCCCTGACCAGCTCTCCTTTACCTCTGTCGACGCGTGGAGAGACATCTACGGCCACAAGGTTGCAGGCAAAGGCGGGATGCCTAAGGGTACGCATCAAGGCCCCCTCTTGCTGAGCTACGGCACACTCATCAACCATTCCAGACCTGAGGTTTTATGGACCTGATTCCGCCGGCGCCAACGGCATCATCAGGTGAGTCTTGCGTGGCACAGCGTAGGAAAGAACGCTCTAGCCAATTACGGCGCTCCTCTTTTGAGTGCCATCTTCTGTGGCGCCTTCAGGACGGATACGGGTCCTTGTGCATCACCAACACTCACATTTCCCTCTCCAGGACAAACGACGAGGACCACGCCCGCCACCGCCGTCTCCTCGCCCACGCCTTCTCCGACAAGGCTCTCCGCGAGCAAGAGCCGCTCATCCGCAAATATGTCGACATGCTCATCGACAAAATCGGCGTGAGCGCACAGACCGCGGCTCCCACCGACATGGTGCGCATGTACAACTACACCACCTTCGACATCATGGGCGACCTGACCTTCGGCGAGGCGCTGGGCCTGCTCGCGAACTCGGACTACACGCCGTGGGTGCGCAACATATTCAGCACGATCAAAGCGACCGCACTTATCGCCACCATCAACAACAACTTCCCCTCGCTTGGTGCCCTCGTCCGGCGCTTCCTGATTCCCCCCTCGCTCCTCGAGAAGCGCAAGGCCCACGCCCGCTATTCCGAGGCCCGCGTCGATGCCCGCCTGGCCAAGTCCACCGACCGGCCCGACATCTGGTCCTTCGTCTTGCGGCACAACGAGGCCGACGGCAAAGGGTTGCGCGTGCCTGAGATGCACGCCAACGGCGGGACCCTCATGATCGCCGGCACCGAAACCACCGCCAGCCTGCTCTCCGGCTTGACCTTCCACCTGCTGCGCAACCCGGACAAGCTGGCCAAGCTCGCGCGAGAAGTCCGCTCCGCCTTCGCCCGCGCCGACGACATGGACATGGTCTCCTTGAGCCGCCTGCCCTACTTGGCCGCCTGCCTGGAGGAGGGCCTGCGCGTCTACCCGCCCGTCCCCGCCGGCCTCCCGCGCCTCGTGCCCCCGGAGGGCCGCGTCGTGTGCGGCAAGAGCGTGCCCGGCGGCACCAGCGTCTATCTCAGCCATTATGCCGCGTATCGCTCGCCCGAGAATTTCTGCGAGCCCGACGCGTTCGTGCCGGAGAGGTGGTTTCCCGAGGAGCAGAGGGAGGAGCGGTTCAGGAGAGACGTGTTGGGCGTGGTGGAGCCGTTCAGTTACGGGCCGCGGAACTGCATTGGGAAGAAGTGAGTTTCTCTTGCGAGCCACTGGCTCTTCGATTGGCAGTGGAAGTTAGCAAAGGGATGTTACTGACGGCGAACACAGCCTGGCCTACCATGAGATGCGCCTTATTCTGGCGAATGTGCTCTGGCATTACGACCTTGAGCTTTGCCCCGAGAGTGAGCACTGGGATGATCAGCTCATGTACACCATTTGGGAGAAGCATCCGTTGATGTGCAAGCTGAAGCCCGTTGTGAGGGATTGAGAGCACCTCTTGTGCGGGATAGGAAGAGGGGGTCTGTTGGGGCATGGGAGAAGGTAAATTTCGTAACAGAGAGGGAAGTGAGG
>JAJJID010000430.1:0-34657 GCA_022204955.1 Macrophomina pseudophaseolina | reverse complement strand
CAGATATACGCAAAGTTCTCACATTTGCTCTTGCCTCTTCCAGACTTTTTCGACTACGTCTGCGGTACCTCTGCCGGTAAGTTCTCACTGCGGTATATATGGGCCTATTCTAAAAGGGACAGGCGGCCTGATTATTCTTGGGCTTTTTCCCATGCAATGGGATCCCGAGCAATGCCTGGAGAAGTTCGAGCGGCTGGCATCTCAGACTTTCGGAGGGCCGATAGCCCGTTTGAATCCTATGTCCCAACTGCGCACTCTGGTCTCATACGTAAGAGACGGCAAGTATGAATCTCATATCATTGAAGCTGCTTTTCAAACTCTTACAAAGCGGCCTACGCAAATGTTCAACCCTCTTAAATCTGAAACCAAGGTAGCCGTTACTACGACGACGGCTAAAGACGTCCTTACCTGCTTATTCGCCAACTACAACGGGATTCGAAGGCCTTCAAGCATTGGCTACCAAATCGTAAGGGCGCAAAGACCTCAGGAAGATGCAATGGTTCACGAAGCGTAAGTGCTACTCCGAAGTAAGAGCTTCCTTTACTAATCTAGTCTCCTAAGGGCATCTTTGACATCTGCAGTCCCATGGTTAGCTACCTCTCCTCTTACATCTATGCTGATGCTTACAAGGTCTTAGGTTTTTCAAGCCGAAGGTACTTAGAAACCTCGGCACTTTTCAAGATGGCGGGCTTCAGCACAATAACCCGCTCGGCATCGCCCTCTGTGAATATCATTTCCTCTGGCCGAATAGAGGGGAGCCTGATTTTGCGTTATCCATTGGGACTGGGACTAGTTTCAATGACGCCCAAGCTGTATTCGAGCCTCGCTCACCCGTCCACGACCGGAGCCTTAGACGGCTGTTCCGATCCTTTATGCGGAGTACTGACGGCGAGAAAGCATGGCGAGACTTCATTAATACCGTCGCTGAGAGCCAAAAGCACCGTTACCACCGTTTAAACATCAGCCTCGGAGAACTTAGTCCGGATATCGACGACGTGTCCACCATGAAGCGCCTACGCCATAAAGCAGAAGATCAGATTGCGTCTTCACCAGAACTTCGATGCGTCTACCAGGCCATGTTTGCGTCTATGTTCTACCTTGAACTCGTAGAGACGCCTACATTTGATGGAGACTCGTACGTTTGCAGTGCTGTCATTTTCTGCCGCATGGATATGCCAAAGGAAGGAAGAAAAGCACTCGATGATGATCTCCTCAAGTCGTCGTATTATTTCCTCCTTGATGGGCAGCCGCTCCGTTGCATTGAAACTATCCCGAGGGGGCTCCCTCTTTATAGAAAGCGTGTAGAGTTCCGTGCGCCTACTATGGATTATCAAGTAAGCATCACCTTAGCCGCGGTTGGGGATAGCTCTCCTTCGCATTACATCAGCGGCCTGCCCAGGAAGCTGGAGGATCTCGTGGCATGTCAGAGGCTCAACGCCCCGTTCGGGAGGATCAATCACCAATCGTTCGGGAGGCGTCTTCCCCCATTACCTGTGAAGAGAAAGCGTGGACATCCCGAGAGTGGAGAGTATTTTTAGAAGTTGTATACCTTCGAACAGATGACGATGCAAATCGATTCGAAACTAGCAGGATCATAGTCACTAAATCGATATTGATCAACCAGTGAAGGAACAGAAGAAAGACTAAGAGCTGCAGGGAATGAAACACCTTATAACTTCTCAGGTACCTCTTTCTATACAAATCGCACCACCATCCTTGTCCCTCAGCCTCCTTCGTTAGTCTGAACTTGAAATCGTCCTCGGTTTCATCGCCACTATGCCCGATCGATTTGTACATAAATTCTACTTCCTTCCCGGTGAACAAGGCTCTCCTAATCTCTACAGCCACCTGTTCAGGCTTGTTCATACCGAGGCGTGCTTGGGTCAGGGCTGATCGTCCGGAACACGGAGCCTTCCAAGTGCTGTCGAACAATTTCTTCGAGCTCGGATCATAAGTTTCCCAAGGACGAGCCGCTGACAGTTATTTCAATCTTCCAGTTGTGCTTCGCTCGATCTGCGAGGTGACGAGCATAGGCGTTCCTTTGCATTCCATTGAGTCTCGATAACTTGGTGTGAAGGTCAGGGTCCACGACCACCTGGGCACTACGGAAGTCCCTTAGCTCCGCAAAGTCTGATGTGATCAAGCCCATGAGGACTTCCGCGGCATCGGAAAGTATGATGGGGACGTCCTGAGCACCGAGACTGGAGAGTATGGTGGACAACCCGCTTCGTGCATATGCGCGCAATGTGTGTCGGCGCACAGCATCAATTCGGTCGACATGGTGGACTTCGCAGACGGTATTATCTATCTCGGCGCGGGTCTGTTCGACAGTGTCGAGGAAGTCAGTTTCTTCTTCAGTCAGCAGTTTGGATTCAACACTTGCGTCACCCACATTCCATGAAAACTCGGACCCGATTTTCTTCGAGCGCCATGGCGGTGATCCAAGTTGGTTGGTGTTGTGCATTCTGATGGATAGAACGGTAGACGGATGGGCAGCGCAAGGTTGGAAATGTCTGGGAGGGAGTAGTAGCTTGCACAGTCCCGGCCTTCATGTCCCAGACATAAGGTAGAAAACTGAATAAGCGAGGGGCTCGGGGCCTTGTCAGGCGCCTGATATGGTTATGCAGCAGGGCTTGCCGTTTCTTGCATCCGCGTGATGCGGATCGGGCAAGGAAATGAGCTGAGACAAAGGATTATCGCGACAGATCGTCATTTCCAGCTAGAATGTACCCGATATTGAAGAGCACGCAGGTTCCCCCTCCTCCTCCACCCCCAACACCCACAAAACACACACACAAATCCCTCAAAAAGAAAGAAAAAAAAAAAAAAAAAAAAAAAAAAAAAGAGACCACATGGCACTTCCTACGTCTTAATTTCACCGATGTAGGTTGAGCAACATTAGCGCTGACTTGCAATAACATGCTATATCTCCACTACTCTAGTATTCCATTCCAGGCTGGCCTGTTCAGGCTTTTTGGGCACGAATGGAGTGTCCCAGAATCCACACTCTTTTGCAATGAGCATGATTGTGGCCCTCCATCCCCAATTGACCCATTCCCCTTCGAGCTTGGCCCAAGTCCTTTCGAACACTCTCCTGGCTTTATCTGGGCAGTTGCGAAAGATTTTGGCTTGGTTTTCTAGCAAAATATGCTTTCCGTCGTCGATAAGATCTTTGAAAGAAATGCCTTGACCGAGCCTCATTTTATGGATACTGCCCCAGGCGACAGACTGTGATTGCATTAATATCAAGACCATTCTAGAAGGCTTCAAAGAAGCTACCCTCATTTCAATGTAAGACGCTAGGTCTTCCACCATACTCCGGGAGAGAGAGCAATTTTCCAGAAATTCATCCTAGGTGCATTAGTCGCGTGCTCTAACCAGCTGAATCACTGCTTACTTCGGTCCACTTCATCCAAGATGCCGCATCAACAGTAGGATCCACGGATAGCAGAGGCCCATAATCTATCAGATCTTTGAGACCCATATTGTAGAGTATCTGCAAAGGTGGGCTTTGGGTGACAGCATGAGTTCAGGGGAGATTGGTGCTGGCACCGCCGCATACTTATTGCCAACACCTGGCTCGATGATGCCAGCCATCTGCTGCATAAATGCGCGCTGGGCCTCATCAGTTGTGCAGACTGTTTGATTATTGGATATGCGCATGCACCCGAAGCGGGGTCAAACGCCCGTCCATGCTAAGGCAATGGCGAATGGCCCAGCATTGATTGTGATGCAGGATCGGCAAGCTCACTGAGCCAATCGAGCTGACCTAGCTCGGTCTGCAGCAGTCTGGCCATTGATTCTGGCGCTACTGAATGCACTGTCGAGGTCATGGCTCCTCCTACGTCTCCTGGCACTTACCCATGAGCGAGGGCGGTGTGGTTCATGGCGTTCGGTTTTCACTGCATTAACTCTGCCAGAGCTGGGCATAAACGACAAGTGTGAATCCTACAGATGGCTGATTACGCGGTGACGCATCTTTGGAATCAAGAAATATATTGTAGTTGTTCAATGTAAACTCATCAAGCCCTTCTCAGAGGAAAAGGAGTCTTCTCCAGAAGATCACAAAGTCGTGATAGGAATCCCATTATCAACACGAAGCATCACCTCTTCAGGAGCCTCAGTGAGATACCGTAACCAGGCCGAAGACGCAGGATCTAAGGCAGTGAAGTATACTTCGTAGTATTTCTCGTCCGGAATAGGTATGCACGCCCCAGACTTTCTCATCAGGCTCCTGAGCCGCTCAAGGAGCCGTTCCGCGTTGTCTGGGTTTGCTTCTCGTAACCCAAGTGCAATTGTACTACTAGTGAGGTAATCGTGAACCCTAATTACGTTCTAAGAACTATTAGCAAGAACATTGCAGGCAAGGTGTTTAATAGTATCTCAATAATTTGTTCGAAAGATAGTACCGAGTCCGGATATAGAAGGCAAATGTCTTTCACATCCTGCACCAACCTATGCCTCCATTGCTGGAGTAGCACTCTTCCCTCAGGGTCTTCCATTGACCGCCGCATCGTATGATAAGACCGCATAACCCAAGATATCCGTTCATAACGCCCCATGTTCTCAACCTCGTCGAAGATCACAAAATCCGCGTCCAGTCTCCCGGAGAGAGCCAATCTTCTTGAGAGAAGGGGAAGGCGTCTTAAGAATTCCCGAAGATTGTAGGTTTCGTACATGCGTCGAATGGGCTCGAGAGAGCAGATGAAGTAGTTGTCGAAGTCGAGAAGCGGCTCATCTTGCGGCAGATGACCCAGTCCCTTCAGCAACGCTCGTTCGAGGAGTGTAGTCCCCCTGGCATCCTATGTGACCGTCAGCACTATTTCGGGCAACAGCCTTAATGAACAGGAAGACCTTTGACGCATATTCCCAGGCGAGGTGCCAGTTCTGATGATGTTTAGACACTACTACCATACGCATCAACTCCTCGTAGGACTTGAGAAAAGGTGCCACTTGGTTTGCTGAGCTGCTCAGTTCGTATGAAACCAAAGCCTCGATGGGGAGCATCTTGACTGTGTCTTCTTGCTTCTTGTAGAAGCATCTTTTGATGTCAGCGAGCTTCTCATCCGTAGGCTGCCATTTACAGGCTGTTGAGATATCTGGCCATTCGATCCTTGGGATTTCCAGCGGGAGTGCTGAGAGATCGAGATTATGAGCAAACTGCGGACCGCATACCGGGCATGGCGGAGTGGCTATTGGTCAGCTTTTCCCTCTTCAAGTTGCTGTGATACCTTACCAATACATGAATTGCAAATGAGATGGCCACAGGAGAAAGTAGTCTCCGTCAGCGTGACGACCGGTCGGGCACATGCTTGACACGTCGTAAAAAAATCCCAAATCGATGTCCGAGGCCTTTTCTCAATCCTCTCCTGATATTATACTTGCGTCAATATCCTATTCACACCGCGACAGCCCTGCACGCAGCTTTCCCGGAGATCGCGGATAGGGGTCTCGGGGAGGTCAAGCCGCAACAGCTGTCCGACCAGCTGCGGATCTGCGTCAACGAGAATCGAAAGCACTTGTGACCTCGTACTTTCGGCACGCCGAGATGACATGCTGGCCAGGACTGAAAAGGAGCAACAAGCGCCGAATACTTGAGACAGTAAAAATGGACACCGGCCGAGATAACCAATTTTGAGACAATGGCGATGGCGCATACATATTAGAGTCCGCGGCAGCGGTTGGAGGCTTGACAGGCAGAAACAGCCGTTGGACTCCGAGCGCGATCAAGGGCGGCAAGCTTCATCTTGGCACGGCAGGGAGACGCAGACGCTCAGGGCTGTGAGTCTCGCGTCTATCATCGACGCCACTTCTGGCTTGACGCTAGAAACCGGGTGCCAGAAGCCAATGGGAAGAATGTGCCGCATTATGCGAGGTTGCGAATGCAAGCACAGTGCGCCTTCTGCAACGTCAAGGATCCCGTTTTGGGGAAAAAGTGGTGCGCGCAACACTTTTTCCCCAAAACGGTTTGGTGTGGCGCGGCCGGACCGTGCAAGGTGCGGTGAGCGCTAATGCAATCAAGGTCTCAGCATGGGAGGGAGATCATTCCAAGAGCTGCTGGTCTCCACTCGATTTCGCAGCCTCCTACCTCAGCTATCTGCTCAGCATTGCCTTCCTCCAACAATGCTTTCTCCAAGCCTGGCGGAGTCCATGAGTGTCATTAAGTCAGCCTCTGACGGAGAATTACAATTGCTCGAGACAAGTGTCATCGGTCTTGTGGATAGACTGGCAAAACTTCCATTTGTAAGTCCGCTGGCCTGTTTGACATGAATGATCCACCTTCTGAGCATGATCTCCAGATGCGAGCACACATCTTCACCAAATCTGACTCGAACAAGCGCACGGTCAACCCGACGGACGATCTCAAAACGGCATCCGAAAACGTTCAAGACCTTTTCAGTAGCGTGCAGTCGTTCCGTCAAAAAATTCTCGACTTCCTGCAGAAATCAGTCCATGAAGCTCTTCAAGTAGAGCCTGAAAATGCCGAAGAAGACATTCGAATCATGCACATTAGGAGCACTGGTCAGTCGGTGGAGAGAAAGTTCCGGAGAGTTCTGGCCACTCGAAGTTTAGCAAGGGAGTACGCGATATTCAGACGTTGCCCAAATGACCGCCTAGCCAGCAAAACGCTGTTTTGTGACCGCGCAGGCCAAAGACGTGGCTCATACAGACAATACGTCATACAAGGTGAGAAGCTCCTCCGATACGAGGAGAAGGCCATGCCTGGGCTGTCGATAATCTTCGCATTTACGTGGAAAAAAGGCCTGCGCCTGAGAGTTCCTGATGAGATTTCTAAATTCATAGCCCTGCTTCGGGACCACGAGAAGGACCTATACGAAAAACTCGTTGTGCAGGGAGAATGGCTGGAAACTTGCCAGCGGCTATACGATGGTACGTTGATGGACAAATTAAACCTGGAAAATGCTCATCACACCCAGAGAATTGCGTATCGCAAAATGCGGCCAAGAAGATAGATCGCTCCGTCCTCACACACAACGAGACCGCCAGCGAGGAGTCATCACCGGAGCATGCGCGGGCGAGAAAACGCCGCAAGCAATCAACATCGTCTAAAAGGACGATCGAAGCAACTGAGGCACACTGGTACACCGGTACACAAGGTTCGATGTTCCTAAGTCTCTTCGGATCCATGCTCATGTTAGCAGACGCCCAATCTGGTCACGGACGGATCGAACATGATGTGCCAAGTCAACAAGCTATCCAAAGGACCCAAGAATCTTCCACTCTGGCCGGCCGCGTCCAATCGCCGTCGCATGGCAGCACTGAGAGCACAGAGCAACCCATTATTGGATTTCCTACAACCGAAGGCCAGAGAACAGTTGGAGGCTTCACACATTATGCTGAGCAGGTGACCGCACAAGCATTTCCGATATGGGCTCTCTCAGCTGGCGGAACAAGTCCAAGTGTGCACCCATCACTCTCGTCAGAGAACGAAGCCAGTTATCTCGCACCATGGCAGGGAGGAGGCTGGTTCCTTGGGTTGCGCCCGCCTCATGATTCGCTAATGTCTTAACATTGCTTTATCACAAGAACATCCACCTCGGGTATGACCTCCTCATTTCGTGTGACAGATATTCGTTTTCCGACTCTCAGAGCAGTAGTGGATATGCGAGGCGTGGTTTCGGGCCCCGTTCTAAGAGGGAAAAAGTATACCGGCTCGCGAGCTTCGAAGAGACATTTAGATCGGAACCGCATGAAGCGGAAGTCTTTCCCTATTAATTCCTAGTATATGTCAGCTCATGCGTTGCTTTCGAATGATAAGCTTACCTCTTGAAGGTCTATAAGCTTTAGCATCAAATCTCGGATGTTGTCATAGCTTGTAACGAACTGTAATTCCCTTGTTCCCTGATCCCAGTTGCTTTCCAGGCCCCGAGAGATGTCTTCTAGAATGGACTTGATATCCGGTCCCAGTTCAACCTCGCTGAGATGCGGCTGGCCGGCGTTGTCCTGTGCCATGGCATGGGTAGCGTCCAAAATGCGGAAATGCGGATCCAAAGCAAGCGGGGTGACTGACCAAGCCCTTCGGCGGGGCTGGAATGGCCGGTCCATCTGTTGTTCCGAAACACTGTCGCCAGCGCGCTTCGACGCGCTCATCGGCCACACAACTACCTCCAGGTCCTGCATGTTGCGCGCGAGACGACCCCGCTAAGGTATCGAGGACAGATCCGCCGATTGCTGCGGCAAGGGAGGCTAAGGGGAGGCTTCCAGGTGTGTGAGCTTTGCACCTGTCCATCACAGACGCCCTGGCCTTATTATAACTCGGGCCCTCCCTTCACCGGTTCAGCCTTGCACGCTGCACCATGATTGCTGCTTAGAGTATGAGATTTGCGATGCAGTGTGACTGACCGGTCGCACTTGATTGCTCGTTGCGTCACCTCACTGCATCCGTTTCCCGACGGGAGGGTTTGTGGAAAGATTAATGGGAGTTACTCTGAAAAGCACGCAAAAATAAATCCATCTTCAGCTGCTCACACCGCCCTCCGCCTTATCACCATGCAGAACCATACAGAAACCGTCTTATCTTCAGTCAAGCATCAATACTGTACTGGTTCCGAGTTGGGTGAGAGGACTGTCACCCTCGAAATGCTCCTCAACCCGGACATTCGGCAGCCTTGTGAGCTCAGCCCACACCATATCGCTCTCCCAATACCACGCGCGCCTGTTGTAAATGAAAATGTCTACCTGTTCCAGGCTTGGACAGTCCTGGACCAACGCCTTGATCCCCTTGGCCTGCTCCCGACCGATTTGCTTCTGCCACGTCAGAGTAACGGTGAGGGTGATTCTCTTTAGGTAGGATCCGACCATCACGCGTTCAAGGTGGCCGTCGACTTCGACTTGCGTGCTGCTCTCCAGGAAAGATGTCAACCAAACAGCGTCCAAGAGCAGGTTGTTCTGCCCAACAAGGAGCGACAGAGACTCTCGGCGTACCCGACGACTGGTACGGAGGAGCCCAAGACCAGGAATCTCGCCGTGCAGGAAGCCAGCTGTCGCCGACACGTCGGCCTGGTGTAAATATCCCCACAGCCATCTGGTACGGCCAGGAAACACGAGGAGGATCTCATAGAGATTATTCCTGACCTCGGATGGGAGGCCGAGAAAGTTGAATGGCTCTGGTTTGATGGCCGTGCCGCCGTCGATTTTGAGGAACATCCGCAGTTCCGCGAGGAACCGGCGGTCCGCTGGTTCGTGAGGCACGAAGCTGAAAGATCCTCGGTAATTCTCGACGTCGCCAAAGTGGATGGTCCTCAGGCGCGCTTCCCCGTTGTTGGTGATGCTGATCTGCTCTGTGATGTTTCCTTTACAGCCGTACCTCGCCAAACTTGCCTGTCCGGCCTGCAAGAAGGAAACAGCCAATTCTATTTGACGCAGCCACGCCATTCTTTGTTCCACGGGCGCCTCATCTACGTTCACGTGGCTCAGACATGGCGTCTGTTTGTTGAGGTCCGTCCACTCGTAAAGCACGGCTTGGAGCTTGGTTGTGCTCAGTGGTGAGCATACGAGCCCTGTGAGCCGCGGGATGGCCTGGGGGATTTCTGATCTGTCGCTGATTCGTTTCCAAGCTCTCAGTTCTTGCAGAAAGATGCTGTAGGCTTCATATTCGAAGGCTCCCTCAGGCACGTAGCAACCGAAAGGGGAATCGTCGACTGATACCAGGAAGTGGGTCTCTGACATCTTCTCCAAGACTTTAACCGACTCCCAGTCGTGCCAGGGAAGGTCTGCATCCCGGTACTCGACCCCACTGAAGAGCTCGTCGATTCGATCTCCGCGCGCTGGGGGCTCCAGCCGAATTCGCCCATTACTGGCGCATGCCTTCACGTTCCAAACGTGAAGGAAATCTGCGAGACTGGCATTTTCGCGGTTGAAGGCAAGAAGCTGTTTACCGCAGACTATCCGGAGCAGTCTTGCGAGTTCGCGGAACACCGACCTGACCTCCAGCCCCGGCGGCCAGAGCTCGACCGCAGCAACCGCGGAAGGAAAGAGAGCTCCAGAACAAGTGAGATCGAACCTCCGCCCTCCGAGCAGGAAGTTGATGGTGGTTTGGTCAATTCCTGAGACATACGAACAGTCCACAACTTCGAGATGCTCGGGGTATGGTGGCGTCCAGCCGCTAATGCAGCAGCTGTAAAGTGAAGAGCTTGATTCAGGAATCATCGTGAGAGCAATAATTTGACGAGAGGAGTTGAGTAACTGCCTGCACCCCGGCTGTTCCAAGGAGCTAAATATATATGTAACTGCGATAGAAAACCGAGCGGCGCTTGTATGTCCCACTTGCCGCCTTTTGTGGACAGGGGTAGGCGACAGCCCGGTTGTCTGCTGTGCCGCTGCTCACTTTGCGAGAACACGAAATGATCTCATCCCATGCGCCGTACTCTCATGCTAGCCCGCCCATGAATCGCAGGCTCCCATGCATTGAGTAGGGATTGGCAGAAGCTGAGGGCGGAGCGCGAAGATATGTATGGGCGAGATAAATCAAGCGTGCTTGCATGGGTTCATTTCTATTTACGTAGACCGAAGAGGTACCATCTAAGATTATCCCAAACTAGGCTAATTGACGCTTCTGATGTCGCAGCCTTTTGAGAACAGCGCGGGAGTCGTTTCTGGATAATTGGCGGATGTGATGGACGCCCCTATTCTTCTCTCTGGGCTGCCGCGACAGGATCCCAAAACTCTGACGGCCGCGATCGAGTAGGCTCAGGTGGGTTTGCCGGGGAAGAGGTGGCTGGTCCAGGCGATTTTGCTGGCTGAGGGGGTGGATTCGCCACAGGCGGATCCCCCCCTTGAGACGGTGAGCCTTCCTCTGCCGCGTCGAAAATGTCAGTGAAAACCAACGCGGGAGACTACAGGGTTGACTTACTGGATTTACGCAGCAGGATCGACCGGAATCGCCATTCTAAGACGTCCAAGTCGGCTTCGGCGTTATCGTTCTTTAATTTCTCATTTACATCTTTACGCATCTCCTCCGTTACGCTGAGAGGAATAGCATCCCAAACAAGTGGCTTTGGCTTCGCAATCTTGGCCCAGTACCCGTCGCTGAGAAGCTTGGGCAGAACCTCTTGTTTAGTAATATACTTCAAAGTTGTGAGCGTCTCGAAGCAAGATACACTGGGTAGGGACTCACAAGGAACCGCTTATATTGGCGCTCATCCCACCCCATCTCCCTGGCAACATCCGCCTTCGGCGTTTTGCTATGGAAACGTTTACTCATGCCGGGCCGAGCCTCGAGGGTTGGAGAAATGGGCCAGCAGAACCACGGTGTGAGACTGGTTGCGGCGCGGTAAACGAGGCGCGCAGTATCTCCGGACGCGAGTGGGCTGAAAGAAATGGTTTAGTGCAAGCCTGCGCAATCCCTGCAGTGGGTTTGTGACCAGATATCAGCATCGAAGCCAAGTGGCGGTTCGTTTGCCCAACGCTCGAGCCGGCGCGCGTGGTGTGACTCAGGCTTGGCGAAAGTGGGGTTCTCGCCTTGAGCGAGCGAGCAGGGGAGCACGATGCGCTGGCCCGAGATTCTCGCGCACGCTTGCCTTTAGTGGGCCAATCGGGCGCGTAGATGTCGCGGTTCGGCTTGTTAGACGCACATGTAGTGGGGTCATGCAGCTGCTGAAGCGTGCCCAGGAGGCTGTGGCACGGGAGGTATCCCATTCGTGGAAACCGCGCCAGGGCCAAGGTGCCCACCTATCGGCCGTTTCCTTCGCGTCCGTCTCTTCCGTTGCTTCCGTTTTTTTCGTCGCATCCGTCTCTTTCGTCTCTTTCGTATGCACGACGTGTACCATCGTATACGCCAAAGTCCAAGATCGCCGCGAATGGTACTAGCCAATGTATCCGTCAACGAACCCGCAGGGTACGCACTTCCCATGGTCTGACAATGAGCACGGCAATCAGAAGGCCTGGCATTTGCCATGCACTGCTGCTGCTTTGCATCCTTTAATCATTCTGGAGAAGATGCGGCCTTGTGGCAGACAGTCCTTGACTTCCTTCCCTACCACCTTTGGGCCTTTAGCTCTTGTTAGCGGAGTGTGCGACCCCCAGAATTCCCCGTAGTCCGCCTTTCGGCGATTGAATAAAAGCTGCACAGTGGCTGCACAGTGACTGCACATCTTCACACTGCAGATTCGGGCGGACGGGCTGCATAATGTGGGCCAGGAGAAGCCGAGAAGGAACCGAAGGAATGGACGAAAAGCGCGGTAAAATGAATGCATGCATGCATGTGGTGCTTGCACGGCCTGCTTTGCCGATCTCACTTTGATGGCTGATATGGGCCTTCAGTGGTAGGGGGCCCCTACCAGACGGCAACCTACGCTGGCGGTCCACCTAGCGGCTACCGTCAGTATGACCGTAAGTGTGCAAAACACGATTTGCCAATAATCTTGAATTGGGCCCTAGCATGAAGCATTGAGCTCCGTCTGTCTCCCGCCTTCTGTGATGGGCGTAATTATACCTCAAGATATTCACACTTTGTAGGCTCATCGCTTGTATGGTGTGAGCTCTGCAAGGATTCAGGAAGCCGTGAATGGTAGAAAAGCGCCAAGTGACAGGCGTATACACTTCGGGTTGGACCGTCCCTCACGAATGTCTTTCCTTCTAGACCCTTGGCGCATTAAGCGGTTGGAATATCGCCCTTCGCGCGTGATGCTTGCCGGAAGCGAAACAGTAGCGCCGGCATGGCTGGGGCAAGGGTAGCTTTGACCATTTAAGAAGATCACATTGCTACCCGAAAAGCGGGTAGGTACACTATCAGATCCATACTACGCACCCAAAGAGTGAGCAATCTGGCTAGAGTCCTTTCCATAGTAGACTAACCTATACTAACCTACCCTTAAGCACCACCATTTCCCAAGCTACATCATGCTGAGCTACACCACGCCTAACAACAAGAAAGGACGCGGTGCATATGATACGACGGGAACGCCGAAGCCACCTCAGCCCCCAGCACCAAAATGTCGGGACGAATTCATGGCTGGCTCATATCGAGTCAGAGAGATGCGTCACATGTAACTCCCCCTACGCCTCTGCTTCGCTTCTCCTCATTGATTGTTACCCAGCCCTGCTTGATTATATCCCACTGCATTTTGGTCTTGCGAACTATTCAAAGAGTTAGTGAGGTTAGGTAGATAATGATAAAATTCCAGAAGTATTCACAATATCACTTTCTTCCCACTTGGGCTACTCACTATAGCCATCTCACCTTCTTTTGGGCTTTTCGACTCCTCTAATTCTGTCATAACCGCGATCCTTGAAGTGGCGAAAGCTGCTAACCATCTTAGTGGCACACACGTAGTGTCCAGAGATCATTTCTCGAATCGGGTAGTAAACCTTGCATGCAGATGTTTTATTCCACGTACACTTCAGCTGCAGCTTGTCTTTTCTAGCCGCACTGAATCTTTCAGGTGCCCGAAGGAGGATCCAATCGGGTTCATATGCCGAGAGTTACCAGCAAGACATATAATCCTTCCTCTCCTTCATCGCTCACGTTTTCTACTATCACCCGTGTTCCCTCCATCCTGAAGTCACGAATTACGCTTATCATGCCTGACATCAACAACCTCGCTTGTGGCCTGCCGTCTCAGCACAGGGATAGTGTCGAACGACGCTTCGTCCCCCAAGTGGCCCATTTTGGAGATATAGGTGATGGGATGAGTGTACCAGCTGCCAATGACAATGAACTTGCTGCCGAATGGCCGCAAGTGACTACCGTCTCAGACTCGAGTAAGCTCGGCTGTGCCCTAGCTTCGTTCCTACGACTCACACCTTCTGTAAAGATTCATTTTCAGAGTCCGGCTGGGAGTGGACCGAGCAACGTGAAACAGTTACCATAAGCAGACAAAGTACACATTCCGCGAAGACTTGTTTTGTCACGGCTAACCCCAATGCTAGGGGAGGATGAATCTTTCATCGACAACAACCAGTCTATATACCCAGCCGAACTGCGGCCAATAATCCTGTCTGAAGTCGGGTACCTCCCAGTACTGGACTGGGGATGCGCTCCAACGTACGGACAATTGCCCCAATACTGGAAATACGCGTACTACGAGGTTGTCGTTACTGGGCTGAAGGTTTGGCAAGTGGACGGAAAGGCCTGGTACAGGAGGACTGTCATCCACTCTCCGCCACGTCGCTTCCGTGGCAACGGTGTGATGGATCTTCCCGCTGAATGGGATGACCCAGAATGGCCATATCAGGCGGAACGTCATGTTGAGGGTCTACGCTGGGCCGGCGATGCGATGAATGACGGTGCTCTTCTTTTGTTTCTGCTTGACCATGGTTGTGGCGATCTCTGGAATGTCGTGATGGGCATGGAGACTCCACCCGCAAACAAGCGGGAAATCACTGTTATCACACTCGACCCTTAACAGTTAGGCGCCGCAATAGCTTTATAACAGTATGAGAATGCGATCGTATATATGAGGTTCATTTCTGTTCTCCGCTTGATAGCAGAGTGCTCGCTTGTGCCCATTGCGTTCTTCGAAAGCCACGCAGACTCTGTCGAGTGTCACGACCTGCACTGAATCAAGTTCAAAGTGGGTTTGGATTGACGAAGTTTCTAAGCTAAAGAAGAAAAAGAAGAAAAGGAAAGAGAGTAAAGGTAGGGAAGTTATATAGAGGTGGCCTTGGCTCCTTCACGTGGTGATTCCTGATCCGCCCTTGGGGAATGCCACGCACGTGCCTGCTGACCCAGCCACTCCCTTGCTACCCGACGTAGTCACTCGTTGTAAGTTCGGTTCGTGACATCGAGATCCCGCAACCTCTCAAGTTATGTCATGGTCCTAATCAAGCCGAAGCAGGCCTCGCGGTATCCCGCCAGAAACCTATCCCTTCCAACAAGCTCTGTATCTCTGCCTTAAGATCCTCAACCTTCTGCTTCAGGCGCGCTATCTCTTCAGCCTGACTCTGAGTCCTGGCCAAACAGTCTTGGTAGGCATTCTGCCAGGCCGCCAGAGCCATTGATTGGTGCGTGTAGTGTCTCTCGAGGTGAGAAGCCCTGGTGTTTGCCGCCTGCAGAGCTATTTCAGTGTGGGCATGCGCGACAATTTCGAGATTGAGCATGTTCGCGGCACAGAGGCCTTCGTCCGGCGGAAGGAGATTGACGTCCGTTGGGAAAGGCTCAGGGCAGCCGCCAGCCCCCTCGTGCTCGGCTTCGGGGACAACAAACGAGCCGAAGCTAGTCTCAGACGAAGTGACCAACTCGGGCAAACTCCCGGCGCCCTGCTGATGGTCTTGATGGCTGTTGTCATGCTTGTTTGGCTGCATTTTCGCCTGGTATATTGGATCTCGTAAAATACGTGAATGTAGATGAGACTTGTGGTCTTAGTGTTGATCTGGCATTCTCTATAGTTACCTTGTGGAATGGGTATTTATTAATTATTGTAAAAATAGATTGAAGCGAGGCGGGCTCGCTTCAGCCACCCTGTCCCTACCTGGCGGCAAGGTGTCGCACGGCGCCCACCCACCCTTTGTTCTCGGCTGCAAGTTGAACATCGCCTGCTAGGTGCGCGACTGGTTTCCCGCCATGTGGCAGCGCCCTTAAACCAGTATCAGGGAGTGCGCAACATGCCGCGGGCGGCCCGTCGCCCTACAGGATAGCCGGCCGTTGGCGCTCACGTCTCTTAGATGTTGGCTGCCTCTCTGGCGTTGGCCACCCATCCACACTCCGAATTGCCAGAACCATCCACATCCCCCCCTCAGGAGAACCTATTAAAGGAGCTGCAACACGTTTATCATACAGATAAACAGTGTGCCAACAAAAGAAAATGCATCCATACACTACTGCATTCCTCTTGTACCTTACACGCGCATCTACTGGCCACTCCTGGGTCGACGATGTGCGCACGCTGGGCAAGGATGGGAGCATCTCCGGCAGTCCCGGGTATGTCCGCGGAAATGGTATGGTAGCCCAGAAGTCGGATCCATCACGACGCACTCACAAAAGCAGTACCTCGTGTTCTTCCCTTGCCCGCGCCCCATCCGAACCCCGCGTTCAACGATTTTGCAATGCAGAATCTCATACCTCCCGCTGGACGTTTGGAGGTCATTGAGACAGATCTTATATGTTAGTCAACCCAACAGACTGAGAATGTGACAGCGTATAGTCCCGCGTTGCAGGCTATGGCCTCAGATAGGGTCCTCCTGAGGTATCAAGAGAACGGCCATGTTACCCTAAGCGATAGATATAACAGCGGAGACTTCCCGATGAAACCCACTTCAGGCACAGTCTGGGTCTACGGCACAAACAAACCAACCCCGGAAGACACGCTGATGGGCATTCACGGTGTCTGGGATGAAAAAGGAACCGGCGGGGACGGGAGGGGTGTGCTACTCACGAGCGCTCCGTTCGATGATGGCATGTGCTATCAGGTAAATGACAGTGAGGAATCCGCTCGCCGGCAAGCTCTACCGCAGCGACCACATACAGAAAGCGAGGGCAGGGACTTGTGGTGTGGAGTAGAGGTGGAGCTACCCTCAGAGTTGGCTCCAGGCACTACCTACACCCTTTATTAGGTCTGGGTGTGGCCAACCTTGCTCAATGAGCAACCTCAGCAGTGGAAGCAGGAAGACTACACGACGTGTATAGATGTTGAAATAGTATAGCCTATATAGCCGCACAGCCTATCGGGCAGGGTCAAGTAAACTACAGCGGTCAAAAACTTCTCAGCTCGACCTCTTCTTGGACCTTGGTGTATCATCCTGATCTTCATCCTCCGATTCGTGTGATGAACGCTTTCTCATCCGGCAGTTTCCCGTCGGGCTACCGTTGAAATGCCCTCGCTGAAGTTTCTCCCCTACTTTAGGATGAGGTGTTGACACCAGCTTCTTGACCTTACCTGCAGGGCTCTGATAGGGTGTCACCATAGCTGCCTTAGCAGGCGTAGATCCTTTGAGAGGAGATGAGCGGGGGCTGTCATCTTCGCGAACGCTGCTGCCCTTAATCGGGCCCTCGCATTCCTCGCACTCGGATTCAGTGTCGACCCAGAACTCTTCAGTCAAGACTAATTAAATGTTAGCACTCAATCTCGTCAAACGAGAAGGTCTTCTTTATTACCTTCGCCAGGATTCGTGCTCACTGTGACAGTGAACAAGTCCCTCGCACTGAGATATTGATGGGCATTGCGTGCGATCATGCTGAGCCATCTCCGAGGGACTTTTCCGTGCTCTGACTCGAGCGATATGACCCGATCACCACAAACATTCCACAAGTTTTTGAGTCCAGTCGGATTAACGGTATGGGTCCGTTTCTCGCGGAGCGTATTCTTAGGGACTACTTCTGAGTTAGCCCAGCGATATTGAAGACTTTGGGTGGTTTGCAAAGTCAGTCGAATAATCTCACCAGGGCCATGCTCTGGGTGGCTGGGTGGCACCTTGCGTTGACCGCACCCCTTTGTCGCTGTGTTTACGCGTCAATTTTGAACACAATTTTATAGCTAGTGGCCAGATGCATACCAGCAGATGAATTTGAAGGGTCCGAATCCGAATCGTCGTCGATAGTCACTACTTCGGGTTGCTGACGGATAGCTGGAGCTTTTGCTGCAGGTGCAGAGAAGCTCGTGTTAACGCCACGGTCGGAAATTCCTTGCAAATCCATTGAGAAGTGATAGAAAGTGAACTTGTGAAGTTATTGTGTCTTGCTGGTGAAGTCGTCGCAGATGGGTTGGGCTTTATACCCCGGCCTTCGCTACATATTACTCGACAAGCTCAGGGCAGATCAACCTGCCCGTGCTCCTTGACATGGGTCAGCCAATTTCGAGTCATGATTCCATCCATATGCAGAGGCTGCAGGAGATCCTGGTAATCCTGTGGGCAGGATGGATGAGCCAGGCGCGGCCCATCTCTAGTAAGGGCTGTATGCACTTTGCCGCAAAACACGGCAGGGCGCTGATGTGTCACGTCTTTGCTCCACCTCCGGGTGCTACTTCTTGGCACTATTTCTTATCAACCGCAGGTGAAGCCGAGGAGCAGGGGCATCCGTCACGGCTCGCCTGCTGCTTGAGCACCCGCATATTTCACCGACACAGCCTGCCGTCTACAATTGGCGGAACGGCGTGGAAGATGCCGCGGTGCGCCCACGCAGCTTCTTGGGAAAATGTTGAGGTATCATGTGGCACATCTCCAGCGCAGGTGCAAATGCATAATTAAATTTGTGCAGTGTGCCGATAGGTAGAGCCCAGAGTTCCAGCCCTGAAGTCTTCCGTTGCCAATATGGGTTCTGATATGACGACCACCACTACAGTGCTCCAAGATGCGCGCCCTCCTCGGCCACCTCCTTCTCCTCTCCTGGCAGAGGTGCGGTCCTTACTCGAGACAGGGTCTCTCACTAGCGAAGAAGTCATTAAGGTGTATATCGTATGCATTTCGCAATTTGAATTATCATGCCGAACTAATGTAATTGTAGGACCATTCCTGGAATTCCGTCGAGCGCCACACCACAAATAACCAAGATCCTCAGAAGAAGCACGAAACAGCCGGTGCGGTAGTCCAGGCAGAGGTCATTAGACCGCCTGGGGATCACAAAGAAGGTGGAAGGAAGGACAAGCAAAGAACTCTCACATTCCATGAATGGCTCCATACCTCGCACGTTGGGAGGCAGTACTTGCAAAGAAATAAAAAAAGGAACACGGTATCATTTGGGCAGACTGCTGAAAGGATAGGAAAAACTCCAGATAATAAAAAAGCGGAAAGGAGCAATGCTTTGGAGTAGCAACAAGGCTTTTGTAGGCGCCTGAAGCTGAATTCCCAATAAAATAAGATCTTAGGAAGCGGCAGATAGAGGAGGGAAAGAAATACAATTCCCTAAAACGCTCAGGGACAGTAGTATATTCCTCCCGGAATTATTCAATCTGAAGGTGAAACTAATATAGGTACATTGCATAAGAACGCCTCTCGGTCGGACGGTATCCACGAGGTTTTCGAACCACGTTGTGCTTCCTCTTCTCATGGCGGCGGAGAGCTGACGGACAAAGGAAGGACTTCTTGCAGCTAGTATCAGTGCAATGAAGTCTTTCTCTGAGCTCGGCTGGCAGGTGGGTATTTTCGTGTCTTCTAGCGGCGGAGCTTTTTGTGAATGGCTGATAGTGCCTATCACAGTCCGGAACTCTGCACGAAAGCCTGTATTTTGGCGGGCAGCGCTCTAACAAGAACGAAATATCTACAGTAATCCGCCCTGTCTCATTCCTCAGGGAGCAAGAAACTGAGCCGTGAGACGGCTCTCCGGCGCATGACTGTCTTGAGGGCAATGGCACTGCTGGAGCAGTGGAGGAGCATCGAGAAAGTGTCGCAGGCAAAGATACCGGGGCTTGGGACGAGTATGATGGTGGAATAAATCCGTTTGTTATCGGTCTCGAACGCGCGTCGTCCTGGCAAGTTGAAAGGCCCATCTCAGGTGTTCCAGGTAGAGGTTCGGAAAGTTCAGATGAAAATCACGAGGGATAAACTTGAACGCCCCAATTTAGATTGGCATTCGAATAATCGTGGAAGAATTCAATCTTCGATGGTCAGTATTAACATCGTTGTTAGTCGAACTGGAACTCACTACTTGCTCTGGGAGTAATCCAGAGACATCGTGATGCCCTTCACCAGTGATTTGAAACGTCATAGCGATGCAAGCTGAGATCTCAAAAAGCAGAGGTGAGGAAGGTGTGCTTTGAGGCAAATCTATAGATGTCCCTCTACCCTGTTCGCGAAATGAGCTGACGCTCTGCTACTCATGCCTGAAGCCTGGGCCCTCCGCTCAACTTTTCACAACACATGTATGAAGTGCATCGACACCCGCAACCTGAGTCATGCGTTGTTCTCGCCGCTCCGGGAACGCTCCTACATTGTACTGACCTACGGTGTGCATTCCTTCGGATTGATGTCTTACCAAAGGATATGCAGAAAATGAGGCGGAGGAGCTAGAGGCGGTATCGCAGCCCTGCATGGCCCCGTGTCGAGCGTTTTGGAAGCAAATCGTGATGGGCGCTATTGCTGTCTAAGAAGCATGGCCACGTCAGCTACCGGCTCTGTGCTCTCTCGCAGATGCGCCGTGTCGGCCGCTGCGGCTTGATATGTGCTCCTGATCAGGAATGCCACATTGGCACCCCGTTTTTCGGCTCCGCCTCTCATGCTCATTAATCGCTCGCGTCGAGTCAGAGCCAGAGAGAGAAGGTCGACGCCCATTACCCGCCATATTCGCGTACTCTGAGACGTGGCTGGATGCAGGACTAGTGGAAAGCTCTTGGCTTGGATAGTAGGAGAATGGTTATCATTCATCGACAAGCTGAGGCCCCACTTGCGATGTGCATGCTACTGTTTCACCGAGAAGAACCCGCCGAACGCGACGAAATTGACGATAATGGCGTGAGAGATGCAGCTGTTGCGATCAGCACGGACTCAATTTTAGCGAGGTATGCACGCGATGACGAAAGGGGAAATGGGCGGCGGTGTGGCAGCGAAGAGGGCAAAGAGCGCTGCGACACCTGAGGCGACGGGATAACCGAACATGGATATTGAGCTGGTGGGATCTGCCTTTAAGGTTGCAAAGTGGCCGTCGTCAAAGCTGCGCAAATTGCACTGGACGTGAAGATATTGAGTGGTCTACCGTCAGCGTTGGATCGCAGGCCTCGCGACACCTATGTCTGGCTCAGGCCCTGAGGGACACAGTACCGCCGATCGACTGGCAGCGCGCGGGGGGAAGCGTCATAGAGTTATTTTAGCCGAAGCGAAGTGGAGCGTGCACGTACGCGCCCACATCCCGTGCAACACGGGGCGACCGTCCTCTTTCCGGGCGGGCCGGTGCGCTGATCCCAGCCACACTTTCAGCGCGCACGGGGAGGCCCGCCTCGCTTTAAAAATGCCGTTCCGCTCGCTCAGCGTGCACCTCATCTGCAACGCGCCCCGCTCACCTTCGACATCCAGATTGTTCAGCCTCTTCTAAAGCTACCACTTTCGCAACCGCTCTTATTCGCTGTACGTACTCGGTTCCTTTATTTCTTTATTTCTCGCTTCCCTTGGTAGGGCTCGTTGCTTAGGGTTTTTATAATGTCTTAGCTTCACCTTTTTATCTGCGGCAGTCTTCGCTCGTCCCTGCTCAGTAACGACCAGCACGCCCGACCAGCAGACCAGTCTGCTATGTCCCGGCTAGCTATGTCTAAATCTCGTAGTGGACGGCGGAGGTTTGACGTTTGCCTGTCACACCTAACCACGCAAATGGCTAGAATGGCGGGCCGGATGAATTGGTGTTGGGCTTCTATAGTTTTCCAGCTAAAGCTGCTCGCGAGTCAAGGCTGCTCGCGAGCGTTATGCTTATTAAAAGCCTGGGTGGGTGGGATTCCTACCGCAATCGCGCGTGGGGGCTTTTATTTTATTCCTCTTAGCTTTTCCCTTCTCTTCGATAGAGCTCTATTAATTTATTCTTCTTCTCGGGATAGATGGAGAAGTTCATCTTCGAGTCTGAAGCCAATAATTCCGCGTACCGTGCCTTGCAAGTGCAGCCGAACCTAAATCATCTCTCTCTACTTCGCCGATTCGTTGTTACGTGGCACGATGTGGAAAGCGATGAGGAGCAATGCCTCGGGGATCTCTCCACCGACCGCGAGGATTCGCCGCCGTGTTTCCTTATCCTAGGCACTGGCAGCTCTGGCCAGCTCCTGCTTTATATCCACGTGCCTCTAAAGATCAATGACAGCCCCAAGGGAATGAGGAATACCTACATGATTGTTCCTGCCGAGGCGTTTAACATCGATGATGGAAGTGCATCGACCGACGTCCTCCCGCTTGTCCACAATGGACGCGACCACTCGGTTCTGAACAATACAGGGGTAGAAGCAGGTACAAAGCTCATCTGGGTACGTTTCGTGCTTCGGGAGCCCGGCTACGTTCTTATGCCTGTGGGCAAGGCTCGGAAGCCAGTCAATGAGCGCTCTCGCGGCCTACTATTAAGCTTGAAGTCCCTTTCTCAAGCCGAGAGCTTCGAGCTCTACGTCCGAGACCTGCAGCCAAATGCTTTCGTCATGCGCAACTTCTTCCGCCACCTGTGTCGCGATAATGGTGGATCTCCCATTATTGATTACAAGTCCACGTTCAACGGCCGCCCTTGGGGAATAAATGCCTGGAAATCGTACAACCTTCGCGAGGATGAGACGTTGCCAGCGAAATGGAATCCAGTTCTCGATGAAGCACCCCCATCATACGAGGAGACCGTGCAGTCTGCGCCTGGACCGAGAGAAAAGGCTGCAATTACTGGCTCGTCAGAGAGTCGCCACGGTAGCAGCGAGAGTCTCAGCGCATCAGAGGAACTCGCGGCGCAAGATCGTACGGAGGATGACAATGAAGAGGGACATGGCGCATGCGACGCGATCGATGATCCACAGGGCTCGCGGGACAGCTCGCGCGAGCCTGCCAGCACCCAGGACAGCCCACATAGCCACAATGGACGAGAAGACTCCGAGGACACCATCATACTTGAGGATCGACCAGTCCAGGATGATGGACCGCAGCAGGATCATCGAAAGCGAAGTGCCTACGAAGCCCGTCTGGATGTTGAGCCTAGCTCAAGGGCGGGGCCCGGAGTTAAGAGGGGGGCTAAGGTGCGCAAGAGTGTCTCCTTTGCGATCTTCGACGAAGATGAGGCGGTCCGACGTAGAGCAGCCTTCGAGGAGGAACCCGTACGCATACTCACGGAAACTGCTATTTTTCATACGAAGTCAGTTCTTGCAAGAGGACCGAATCGTAGTCTCTTTGACAACACTCAGTATCGCTGGTTCTGCGATGCTGTCCTCTGGCTGGCTGTGGTATGGCGTAGGGATCATTCTGCGCATGAAATCTACCTCGACGAAATGCTTATGCTCTGCAAATCTATCAGGAAGAGAGACAGAGAAGAATTCGAAAGAATCCGGCTACGTTGCATGGTCATGTTCACCCAACAAAGGCGGACGGGTCAGGACAACGGACCTTTCGCATACGCACTCGAAGACAGGACCCAGTGGATGATCGAGTTCTTTTACAAAGAATTTGGGCCCGGCCACGATGCCGTGGTCATTGATGAGCTGACCACTCTGCACGAGTCGGCCTGCTACTGGGTGGCTGTCGGCGGGGATAAGGGGCCAACGGGACAAGAGAACGCGCAAGAATACAACCGTCGGGAGAATGGATTCTACTTCCAAATGTCTGCATGCCTGTTAGTAGCCTGTTATTTGTGGGAAAGATATGAGGGCAGCAGTGCAGTTCAGCAGAGGGGGCGTCGTGCAAGCCAAGAACCTGGCCAACAGACGATGCAAGCTCGCGCACAATCGACGGTGCTATAGCTCCGCAATAATAGCGGCGTTTTTGTAAAACTACTACATAACATCCGCGTAGTATTTAATACAAAGGAATCACTTTCTGCTGGTGACACAGCATTTAAATAGTAGGGCGCTTGGTTTGCTTCGCCAGTTTTCGCATGCATTTGAGCGAAACAACTTGTTGGAAAGAGTCTATTTGACAGCTCCTGTACAATTAATGAAGGCAGGTTGGCATGCATAGTAGAGGGAGACCGTACGGGCTCCTCTTTTACCTATTCTAGCTACTAGGGTAAACCGGTGATGTAACTCGCTTACTTGCTCAAACAGGTGCGCAACGAGTCTGCAACGCATATGAGTCTAAAACACTATTGAATCACATATTCCAACACATTCCTATATACCCAGCTCACTTGCTGCACAAAGCCTCTCCTGCCACCCAACTACCATCTACGTTGCTCATCATTCAAGAGTTCAGGATAGAAAATGATAATGACCAATAGCAGCAGGTTTTTTTTTATTAAAAAAAATTTTAAACAGCTAATGAGCTTAACTGCACAAAGATGGGTGATGTTTTTTTCTGGGGCAAAAGGAAAGTGTATATATGTGTGGTGATCCTCAGGTAATGTGAGGCATGAGATTGAGCGGGGGAGGACCATAATGCTTTCTCTTATCCTCAGGCTACACGTTAGATACTTGTAAAAAAAACCTTAACACATGTGATAACTAAATTTTCAAGAAAGCCTTCATGGTAGCGGAAGCGCATAAGCAGGTACATTCCTCAGAGGCCACGCCCCGTCCCCCGGATCTCTTTCATCTCGATAAATTAAGAGATCATAACTTCCCCTGACAGTGAGACTTGGTCTAACATGGAACCTACTCGATCGGGAAACATTAAGACTTCGACCAAGACGACTATTCGATAACGTATGACCCCGTCCAGTGCCGGCTGGGTCGGTAGTAGAACCATCACTTACGGGCGGATTTGGAGGCACTCCGACCATTGTCCCATGATTATCTGGTGGCGTGCCACTGGTGTCTTCGACTTGGCTCGATGGGAGTTCAGGTAATGCCTGTATCACTGGGCTCGTCACTGGAACGCCGCTGGTGTCTTCAGCTTGGTTCGATGGGAGCTCGGATGCTCCTAATGCTGGGCTCGTCACAGGAGGATTAGAGGTTGCTCGACGTGTTCGTCTCGCTTGACCTGGGTCTGGTTTAGCTGAACCATACCTTTCATAGTCAGGAAGCTACGGCTTACCCAACCGTAAAGCGTTCATCTGCCTATGCCTGCCGCAGTTGCAATCGATATGGTCTGAATGTTTTGAGCGCTTAAAGCTAGTGTAGGTGTGGTTTGCGTAGTTCGGCTGTGTTTCTCTGCCACTCATACATCCGAAATCGGGCAGTCTATCGTTTGCTGACTGGTAGTTGTCTCCCATATGAGCCATGCCGTACAGAAGGAGGTTCTTCGCTGACCTAGTAAAAGTTCGAGGAGCCTGCAGACGCTGCTGCCTTTATGGAGCGGGATTGCGGCCCAGCATATAATGCAACGCAATGCAAAAATAACAGAAATAAGAAGTGGGTGGGTGGATAAGCACTTTTATTGGTGAGCGCCAATACTCGTGCACTGTTGCGCAGCTGTAATGCTGAGCTCCTGGACACGACGGTATTGGACGCTCGTACAGCGACTCGTGCAACGCGTCATCCATTGATTGGACTCCTCGTGCATGCGTTGTGGAATGCCAGAGAATACAGCACGTATTTCTTCATACCGATTACCGTAGTGTTCTTACCGTAGTGCTTTGAACTCGGCGTTCCGCAAAGTATGGCCCAGAACACACCAGTCGTGAAAGTAGTATCGTTACTGCTCTCCACGTGCTACGTGCTGATGATGATGATGATGATGATGATTCTTCATACACCCCGTCGGCCTCTACGGGCCATAGGGAAGAGCTAGCGCTGAGCAGACGTTTACCTACACTGCTTCCCGGTTCATTCAAAGCCCTCACTACCAAAACAGAACATAAGAAAGCTACGTCGGGCGCACATTTTAGTAGAGAAGGAAGGTAAAGCAAGGACAGAAAGAAAGAAAGAAAAGGAAGGAAAATTGCAAAAAAAGTGAAAAGGAAAAAAAAAAGAAAAGAAAAGAAAAGA
Source organism: Macrophomina pseudophaseolina (assembly GCA_022204955.1). Taxonomy (NCBI): domain Eukaryota; kingdom Fungi; phylum Ascomycota; class Dothideomycetes; order Botryosphaeriales; family Botryosphaeriaceae; genus Macrophomina; species Macrophomina pseudophaseolina. Next base: position 9,245 of record JAJJID010000430.1, on the reverse strand, counting down.
AAAGAAAAGAAAAAAAGGAAAAAGAAATAAAAAAAAAGGAAATAAAATAAAATAGGTAAGCGAGATAGTCTGCCAACACGAGCCGTGGTTTTCTTAAGCTACGTCTGGCCAATCTTTAGGACATTCCCTAAGTGCTGCCAGTCCCTGTAGCGGCGTGGCAGCTGGCCAGACTAGGCTCCATGATGGCTTCCTCAGCTTCATCACTCTATGACTGCCCGCAGTCGTCCTGTCGCAATCGCGAACGCCGCCGTCGCCTTGACGGTTGCTATGTCAGCCTTCCATCTTTCCGCTGGTCCGTCGAGGTACGTTCCGTCCGGCCGCTTCGTTCCTGACTACCCACCTAGCATGTACGAAATATCTCCGAATCTCTTTCCTACCGCTCTCTGAAGCTCCGCACGCTGTTCAGACCAGCGAGTGCACTTAAGTAGAAAATGCTTGGCTGTTTCTTCTCCGCGTCCGCACGCGTACCGTGAGGAATCCGCTCTTCTGATTTTGTGGAGCGACTCGTTTAATCTTGATCTCGAAGTCCTTAGCTGAGCAATTACTGCCGCCTTCGCCGCGTTGAGCTTGTCGTACAGCTTCCTAGTGTGGTTTTGTGATAGCGCTCTATCGAGTGTGCGAGTAAGGCGCTCCTCCTTGATGCCATTAAGTTCCTTGGCCCACGCTCGAGAGATAGCCCGCTTAACGTCCGCAAGTGCGACTGACTTTAACCTTACGCCGCTGTCCGGGATAGCTTTGTTAGGCTCGGTGGCCTGCAGCGCTAGTTTGTTCGCTCGCTCGTTTCCTGGCACTTCCGCGTGCGCCGGTACCCACCTTAGCTCGATAACCGGCACCTTTCTCCTCTGCATCTTGTTAAGAGTCTCGAGTATTTGCTTTAGCACTACCTGGCCACTTTTCTGTCTCGGTCGCAGTAGAGACTGCAGCGTAGACTTGCTGTCGCAGTAGATGACATGTTTTACTCGTGCAGCGATCGGTCGCGCTACGATCTCCCTCTGCGGCTATGCCTGGTCGATAAGCGCCACGGCTTGTCTGATAGCCTTAAGCTCGGCAAGCCGGTTGTTAATTCTTTCGCTGCTGCCGAGTGTCTCCGAATGCTCTATGACTGTTGCACTCGCACCACCCGTGTAATAAATCCCGATCCCCACGCGTCCGTTCCGAGCGGACCCATCCGTGAAAATGGATACTTGGGAACGTGGCGGATTGCTCGCCTCGCTGCTAGCGGTATTCGAATGTTTAATTGTCACTGCCGGGTTGTCCTGCCACGGGTGCTTGCCAAACGGCTCGATAGTCTTAAGGCCGTCCAGGTCGACTTCCTGGGCCTGCCGCATAATGCGCTGTAGGGGGGAGATGTATCGTTTGTTTCTGATATTAATTCTCCTTTTCAACTTCCAGAATGGATGCCCAAGAGGAAGCGAGTACGAGCATACCTAGAAACGGAGCATCTGCTCTTTTAACCGCACCTTGATAGGCGCGATTCCTGCCTCGGCCTCTAAGGTGGTCAGTGTAGTAGTCTTGAAGGCTCTAGTAATCGCTCTAGCCGCTATTCTCTGGATTGGCTGCAGCGCTCTTAGCAGCGACTTCGAGATTACTGGGGCCCATATAGGCGAAGCGTAATTCACGACGGGAGCTACCGTCGCGGTGAAAAGCTGACGCGCTGCACTCGGCTGGAGTCCCTGTAGCCGCCTGAGGGCTAGGGCGGCTCTCATGCCTCTCTTTGCGACCCTGGCCGCGTGAGCCCTAAACCGAAGCTGGGTGTCGAGAACCACGCCTAGGATCTTGGCCGTCTCCTCTGGGCGGATTTCTACACCCTTCACCACTAGAGGTTGATCGCCCAGCTGCCGACTGTTCCTGGTAAAGTGGACCAGCGATGTTTTCTTGATGTCGAACGTCGCTCCACTAGTTCTTTCCCATTCCTCCGTCTTGGGCACTATCGTTTTCTGGAGACGCTCCACATTTTCGTTCGCGGAGTAGCTAGTAACCCAGGCGCTGTAATCGTCGATGAATGCGATTGCTCCTTTGTTCTTGTTGATTGCCGACTGCACTAAGTTAGCGTTGAAGAACAGGAAGAGGATCGGCGAGAGCGGCGAGCCCTGGGGAAGGCCTGCTTGCGGTAGGGCAGTGACGGCTGATATTTCCCTATTGACGGTAACCGACGCGCTTTTGTCCGAGTAGAAAGCTTTAATCTACTTGACAAGCACTTCCGGAATTCTCCTCGCTCGTAACCGCCGGGTGAGCACCTCCCGGGACACCCCGTTGTAGGCCCCTTTCACGTTAAAGGACACCAGTGTGAGCACCTTTCCCTCTCTCCAGGCGTCGTACACGTGCTGTTGCAACACCGTCAGTGCCTGCACTATCGACCGTTGCTTCCGCGCACCAAAGTGAGCTTTTGGCAGGAGCGAGTGTCCCTCCACCAGTACTGAGATTCTCTCTGCCACAACGGACTCAAGCGCCTTCCCCAATATTAATAAGAGCGAGATCGGCCTATAGGCTCCCGCCGACTCGTAGTTTCGCTTGTCTGTCTTGCGTAGGGGGACGATCTTCGCTGTCCGCCAATGGCTAGGTAGTCGTGCTTGTCTGATAGATTCGCTGAAAAGTTGATGGATGTGGCGCCCTAGTACTGGCTAGAGCTCTCTCTATGCTGCCGCCGGGATCCTATCTACTCCAGGAGCCTTTAATGGCTTTGCTTCGAAGATCGCACTCCGTACCTCGTCCTCTTTTAATGGCTTACTTGTAAGTTGACTTTCTATAGGGCCCGTTTGTTTGATGTCTTCCGTCCGGGCCTCTACGACCGGCAGATCCGGGAAGAAGGACCGTAGAAATACGTCTGATATCTCTTGATTCGACTCGGCGTAGCTTCCGTTCTGTTCTAAGCGCGCTACCTGTATCTGTGATAGTGCCCCGGGGCCGCTAATATACTTCGTGGCTTTCTAGATGTTCGTCCGCTCCGCAAGGAATTCTCTCTATTATGATCGCCTCCTCCGCCTAATCGTGTTATGAAAAGTCTTCGCCGCCGCCCTTACTTGGTCCGCTAGTTTATGATGGGATAGTCCGGTCCGCCGTGCGCTTCGGGCCTGGTTCCTTAGCCGCGTATAGGCTCGCCGAAGTTGAGTCAAGTCTACACACCACCATTTCTTAACGTATGGCGATGGCCTCGCTCTTGGAGTGTGTCGCTCCAGCGCGGCAGAGACGGCATGGGTTAGGTACTCGACCATACCCTCTACGTCCGACGGGATTGGTGATGGGAACTTCTCTAAGTGTCGCCGTACTTGTTTCCTCACAGCTTCCCAATTTGTATTCTTGAAGACCTGCCGTGGCTGCTCTCGATCGTCTTTACTCGGCGTTAGGAAGCTACTTTTAATTGCTCGATGTTCCGCTCCGTAATCTGTGTGGAACGGCTGATAGATGATCCGGTCCTCTGCTAAGCCGGGCGATGCAAATATAAGGTTAATGGTGGATTGGTGCTGCCCTGATTTATATGTTATAGTGCCTCGCGGAAGTATGCACTACAGGTCGAAGTCTTCCATAAAGTCGATGATCGGGAGCACCTCCCTAATGTGGTGCGAGTTAAAGATTGCGTCACCTCCCTATAGCTGGTCATACCGATTAAAGTCACCAGAGAGGAGTATTTCAAACACGCCGCTAACCTCCTCTCTGGCTCGTAGGATTGCGTTACGGAGGTGCGTTAGCACGTTGTTTAGCTCCACGTCTTCAGTTGACTGCTTCGCCGGAATATATATTGATACCACCAGAATTATCCGATCCGGGAGAGATACCAGCGCTGCCGTAATATAGGGAGACGCCACTATAATCTGACGAGCTGGGATGCCTTTTCTAATCCATAGTAGAGAGTAGACCGGATACCGACCGTCTAAAGTTGTTGTCGGTCTGAACTGTGTCTAGTATGGGTGGGAAGCCGGAACCGCTACCACTTCTCCCTCTGCCGTCCTAAAGTAATTTGGTTCGGAAATGTTAATGATGCTAAAGTCCCTTAGCTCTTCGTCGTTGAGGATGCTGTACTGCGCCGTTATATTTTTTCCTAGGTTCGCTTGGATGCTCTTTAGTCTCCTACTTATTTTGCTTTCTAATTTTTGCCTCTAATAATCGCTTGTATACTGGGCATCCCCGGTCGTTAGCCCGATGTGGGCCACCGCACGCCGCGCATGCCTTAGGGCTAGTCGAGCAGTCCGTGGCTCTATGGCCGTGCTCGGCGCACCTCGCGCATCTTTCCTCGCCCCTATATCTTAGTTCGAGATGGTCGTAGCTCTGGCACCGAAAGCATCGGCGCGGCCTGGGTCGGTACTTAAAAGTACTGGTGTACGCCATCTCGCCTCCCACGTTAATAATTCGGCGGGCTAGGAGCTCGTCTGCCTCGCTCTTCTTTGCTAAGTAAATCACCGCCGAGCCGTACAGTCGTCCACTCGTTCTGCTTAGCTATCGTGCTTGTATTACTCCTACCCTATTTTCTTCCCCGATAACCCGGTGGACATCTGTCCTAAGCGCCGTCCGCTCCTCGTTGAAGACCGCTGTCTTGTTGATGTTGTCGACCTTCACCGGGTACTACTGTGGGCCCCGTATCCTGGCCCCTCGAAAAGCGTTGTCTAGCCAGCCCGTGTTGGCCCTTACCTCCTCCTCGTCCCTCTCGCAACAAAAGAGAAAGCGCACTTTGGTTGGCTCGCTCGGGCTCCGCGTTAGCCCGCAGCACTTAATGTTCTTCGTCGCCTCTTGGCTCTTAAGCGCCTCTTGGAAACGCGCACGAATGTCCCCTGCTTTGGTGATGTCAAATTCCACGTTGGTTAGATCAAGTTCGATGTGAGCTGCCTTTGCTGGAGTCGCGGTTGGCACGGCGGTGGCATTTGGCAGAGCACCCCTGCTAACTTGATTCGGTGGAGAAGCTCCACGAAGAACGCTGGCGTAGGTGGTGCTACCCTGGGGCTGCGAAGCGGTGCTTCCACGCGTAATCTCGATGAGTTCCGATCTTTCTTTAGCTCAGAAACCTGCGCCGTTAGCTGTTCACGTGCTTCTTGGGACTGTTGGAGTTTTCAGTCAGGCTCTTAATCTGATCTTCGTTTTTCGTGCATTGGATCGTCAGGCGCTTGTTCTGGTCAGAGATTGCCTCTAGCAGGTCGACAATATCATCGAGAGTAGTTTCCTTAGTCAATTTCCTCGGCTTAGCTGGGCGAGATGAAGCCTCAGTGGACGGTTTTCTACGGTGAAGAGCTCGATAGTCGGTGCGGTCGATCTGGCGGAGCGAGACGCGCTCCGACGCGTCCGCGACGCGTCCATCTCCACCCGCACCTTCTTCGGCCGACGCCGCCGGCATTGCAGCCAGCTTTTATTGTTTTTCGAGATTCGAGATTCGATATTCGTAAAGATCTAACAATACCTCTTCCAAACCAGCAGAAGAGTCCTCCTTCTTCATTCTCTTGATCCGTTGAACGTCTGAACTGGCGAGTTCATGAGTTCAGGGTGCCAAGCCTTTGAACGATTGAACTGGGGGGTCATGTGACCCTTATGGCCCGGGCCGAGGAATCCTCTGTGGGCCGCGGTTTTGCGCCCCGCTTGTCCTCTTCACCTATCTTCCTGACCTGTGGAGGCTGCGCCGTAACACAGTGTAGATGCCTTCAGGGCGTTGAACTCAGAACGAATGACGACGGAACATCCACACATATTCAACACTCCAAGGAACTCTATATCTAGCTTCTCAAGCGTACCGCTTCCCAGAAACGGGCATGTCTACTCGAAGACTAGAGAAACTACAGTGCCCAATGACTTCTATGGTGTTCCGTTCCTCCTCGCCTGAGTTTTGGTCACCTCGAAGGTATGCTGCCTCCGGAATTGCGCCCCACATAAGTGGCTCCTTGACGTCGTCACCCCGGTCCGGTGGATGACAGCATGCGGCGATGGCCACGCTGTTGCTTCCGGCCACGGGCAAGCCTGGCTTAAATTTTGTCGTACGTGCCAGCATGATTGTGGTGAGCATAACGACGATTGCGATGACGAGGACGCATACCATCGCAGTTGGTGAATATGCACACGTTGCATTCCCTTTTTCCCTCTCCAGCTGTCCAGATTCATCAAAGTAACGGATGACTGTGAGATAGATGCTCTGCGATATCAACCAATGCATGGTAGTACAAAGAGCCATGAGGGGAACACTCCACCGATATGGCAACTGAAGGAAGTAGGTGGATCTTTGTGCAGAGTCGGGGCCGACTTGGTCCGACACTCGCAGTCCCTTCCGCTCATGTGAGAAGTCAGCCCATTCCGTCGCCAGGGCGATGCGTGTGCAGAGGTTGTTGTGGATGAGGTATAAGAAAGAGAAAAGCGTTTGCGGCAAGTTCGCGATCAAGACGGGTCCAGTTATTCCAACGGTCGGAAGGCCCCATCCGAAGATGATGTTGCTGGTTGTCACCTCGCCGATTCCGACAAACAGATTTGATGTGTGCTGACGCAGCCCAAAAATGCCCCAGACCATGAAACCTGCTGTGAAAACGATTACCAGCAGGAAGCTGTAAAAAAAGGCTCTTGTTAGCATTGCTCCAGCTCCCAATTCTCCCGAAATCGGTCCATCTTACGTGAATATCCATAAAGACCACATCCCGCCAGACGCCCCACGGCTCCAACGTTCACTTTTTGGACTGAATTTACGAGCTCCGGGCAATTCGAACCCAGCTCCCCAGTATTTTTGTATATCAACGGCCGATGCAAAGCAACAACCGGAGGTTACTTCATCAGGCGAGCGCATAAACGATTCAACAGCATCCCCGATTGTCATCAATGGCTTGTCTCTGATGCAGAGCAGGGCGATGATCATACAAGCCACTTTTACGAGATTGAATATGACAACCACAACGCCGAGTTCATAACTGAACTGGATGCTGCACCTCGCCTCCACCTTTTGGCCGACGCATCCAGTGATATGATATCCTTCTGATTGACGGTTGGGGTCGTGATTAGGGTCGTCTATACTCCATTCGCTTGGCCTGCGTCTGATTTGATCGACTTTCGCATCGTCGAATGCCTGATCTGTCTCGTTCACCATCCACGAGAAGCTGTGAAAGCCTTCTATCTCGGCGCCGATGGTTTTCTGGGCGTATACTGGGAATCCGTCACAGCCTGGGTCTTCGTTGTTCTGTACTGTACAGCTGTCCGTGAAAAGTATGAGGTGGCTATGGTCATTGTTGAAATCCCTTGAGTACTCATCGATACACTTAGCGTTGTCGAGCTTGGTGAATTTGTCAGGCCGAGATATGTAATTCGCACGAAGCTCATCTTGGAAGTCCGTCAAACCTAAACTCGTCGCGTTCCCTCTATCTAGGTATGCTTTATGAGCTATGATGAGCTCGTAAGCGTTGGCGGACCGCGTGTAATAAAAGACGGAGTTGTACCTGTGTTGTAACGATGGACAATTAGACGAAAGGCTGCGATCGAGAAAACTAAGTATTGCTTACACCAGATGCATAGGTACGGAGGCAATCCCCAAGATACACCAGAGGAAAACTTTCCACTTCTTGATGTGTCTGAGGTTGTGGACACTCTGCATGCCGATGTCGGCCCATGAGCGGCGTGCGTGGGCCTTGTCCACCTCTGCCCTTGTAGGAGCACAGAGACACTGCATAGAATAGTTGTTGGATCAATCACGTGTTTCAAGGTCTCCTTATTATCACACCACATCGCTTAGCTACAATCACTCGTATAAGAGGCGGTCGGGTCACCAACCCTCTCCCTCTTCATGCCAATCAATGCCTTTCACTACTGAATAAGCTGTCCCATCACTTGTTCCAACAATAGTTGCTGGCGCCGAGCAAGAGAGAGCTGAAGATATTGATCGCCACATGGATACCGGTATTTATATTCTTCACTTTGCCGCACCTTTCCACAAGAACGTCGTCTTTTTCGCCTGCCCATGCAAGTACTGAGAGGTTGATGATCAAAACTAAACAGGCTAAGATTGCGTTTATTATCATCGAGAAACGACGTCCTGATGGAAGGCGCCTCTTCAGGGAGGCCCATAACATCTGCTTTCGTAGGAGCTCGGCTCTCGGCCTAGAGGGCGCTTGATAGGCATGTGAGTGATATTTGTCGAAAGTTTCATAGCTTGGTACGAGGCACTGCTTGGAGCTAAAATAAATCAACAAGCAGGTACGATGTCTATACTTACTTTGGACCTTTTTCATGTTGACGGCCACGCGCCGGATAGATGATGTTGTAGCAAGGAGTGTGAGGGAGCGGGAGGGGAGAACAACGTACACGAGCCACCAAGCTTCCTTATTAGCAAACGAGGCAACCGTTTGATCTTCGCGTAAACTACCCCACGCAGCATTTTTACGTCCCTAAATATAGTGTTTCACCGTGCTGTAGGCCTTGACATGCAGGGGCGGGTTCTTGCCGATCGAATTGGGGGCCATTATGCGCCAAGAGCAGAATGCGTTCCTTGCATCCGTTTCAAGACTACAATTATCCTTCTCCTGCTTATGTGACAGCATGATCGCCGCGCCGGTTATCGGGCTCACCTGCCACACGTACCCTGTGTAAGCAACGCATCACCGCCATGACTGCACACGTTGCACCTTCGCCAAGCAATGGATGACCAGATTGGTGAAGTCTCGGGCACAGCGAAATCCCAAGATGTACAATCCCTGCAACATAAGACGGGCCAAGAAACCTTTTTCGTTTCACCCACACCCTCAAGATATGGATGTTGCCACACAAGCACCCGAGAATCCCCACACCCGTGCCTTTCTTTCAGTGCAAGTGGAAATCCTATGCTTCTCTGCCTAACCCGGCGTAACTTTGAACGGCGCAGCCTTGTTTCTAATTGTAGCTGTTCCTCATCATTTTACGTTTCGTTGGCTACCATGCAAAGCTCACGACAACCGCACATTAGGTCGTGACACAGCCTATTGTCTTCTTCTCCGCCGGGAACTCGGAAATCTGCCTTCGTTCTATCTCATACACCACTTGCCAGACCTACGGTTCTATCCCTGGGTTTCTATCAGCTCATTTCTGGCACCGCTAGGAAGCTCTCTAATCTCAGTGTCTTTCGCCTAAAAAAAAAAAAAGGCAGGCTGGGGCGCCAAGGTCACGTGCGTGGAGGGCACGGTCGGCCCAGCCATGCGCGCAGGAGTCGCAGAATCGCCAGCCACCGTCCAAGAGGCGTTTGGCGTCGACGGGGGCCTTACGTGCATCATGGTGATGATGATGGTGATGATGATGATGATTCATACACCCCGTCGGCCTCCGCA